>JAVQJF010037657.1:0-38895 GCA_036023855.1 Gadopsis marmoratus
GGGGAGTTTGTTCACAGGATGCCAGGAAGCCAGGAGAATGGACGGTTTATGATGCATGCAGCCAAAGATTTTAATTTCTACAAATATCTGAGGGGGGGGATGACATGAAATCATCATGGTTTTGGAACATGGGTTTTATTACTGTACAATAAATTACAATCCAGATTCCATGTTAACTACAGTCTCTACTTTAGCCTGTTGGTTAAAATCTTTCCCTTCTCCGTTATCAGGAATTTTCATGTAAACATCAACATGTTTTGTAGGCACATACAGTAGAAACATGCAAACACACACCACCTCTTCTTTCTCACACCTTTCACACAAAGAAACACTTGGCTGCAGCCCCCCAGTCTTTCAGTGGGTGTAGAGGGAGGCGGTGAAGACGATGTCCCTGCGGATGGCCAGGGAGGCCTTCTCCATCTTGCTCCCCAGGACGGAGTCTCCCACGATGCGGGCGGCCTGTCGCACCTCCTTCAGCACCTCGTCCAGGCGCTGGATGCAGCGGACCACCGTGCCCTCCTGGACGTCTGTCAGCTGGGCAATCTCTGCGAACGGCTGAGAGAGAGACAGAGGAGGGATGGGACCAGAGGAGGTGAGATGGTGGATGATGCAGCACGAGCAGGAAAGAATTGAAGCTACTAATTAATGCATAATTAGGCAGCCAAATTAGCTTAAATTCAAGCTTCAAGCCTCAGGTTCAGGGTCGTCTGTCGCCTGCGTTAAAGGCGTACTCCAGAAACGTAGTAGTACACTTCCATAAAGTCGATGTAGCAGAGGCCGAGACGTCCTGAAGCTCCAAAAAGGCTAGATCCTGTCATCCCCATAATGCTTACTAGTGTCTCCAAGACTAAGCTGAGATTTGTTTTCAGACTGTTTTGAGAGGCACAGAAGACTAAGAAGACCGAGTGGTTCTTCCCACAACGAGTAAACTGACCTTGATATGCAAAATCAATTGATCGCCATTGCATGCATTTGATCTCACCCAGACACAGATTACATGTAAATGCCAGGTGTAAGTGGGGTCAAAAAACAAAGAGTTAAACCTCACCATGCCTCGGGCCCAGCAGTACACCACCTCTGTCAGGCCAAACTTGAACTGGCCAACAAACTCCTCAGCTGTCTGTGGTATCCCACAATCCCTCTGCAGCTCTCCAATACGCTGGGCCACTGACAACACCCGATCGATGCTCTGAAAGAAGAAGAAAATTAGACACAGAAAGAGAGAAATGTGGGAAAAGATGGGAAAGAGTAAGTTAAGCCTGAAGCAGCCCTTAAATGCATCACTGTCCTGCCTCTTAGTGTTAACAGGGTGACCTTGTCGTTTATGTTCAAGAGATCACTTTCACAAACTGTACCATGGCGTGTGTGCTCTCCTATCGCAGCTCTACATGGCTTGGGTCATCACTAATTTAGGCACTCATAAAGCACTTTCATGTATCAGGGGCAGTTCACAACACACACCGACACAGAAAAAGGTGCATTTGACAGAGAGTGAATTAATAAGTGAGGGGTGAAGTGCCCTCGCTGTCCTTTCTGCGGGGCGAGGATGTTATGCATCAAATCTGCATAAGTACAATGTAATATAATGTGAGAGCGACTGTGTGTATGTGTCACCCATGGAGGGGGCAAAGTCTGTACAGTGTGTCAGTACACACACACATCACGGCCACTGTCATTTTAATATCTGTGCCTTTCATTGCACATGAGCAAGAATGAACCAAATACCACTTCCTCCTTACCTCCTGCAGCGTGCTGGTAATGTGTGGCTCCACCTGTGTGTTCTGTGTGAAGACCAGACAGGACAGGAGGGCAGCACTCTCCTCGGGCGCCAGCGGACTCAGGACATTCTCAAACAGCAGCTCAGTCAGCAGCAGCTCGTGGCTGCTGATCTGACAAGCTACACGGCCTTTCAGCTGCACCGCCCCGCTGCTGTCGACGTACTGGAGGGACTGCAGCACCTGGGGGGGGGAGATCAGTCGAGATGAATTAGGCTGCACTCAATTAAAATACTACTCCTCTTTGAAAAAAACCTTTAACTGTAATGTGTGTTAATGGTAAGCTAAACGGCTAAATGTGAATTAAACATACAAATGATAAATAACTATCTCGATGACAGGACTCAGGTCAGAGTTTCATTTTAAATAAATGAACCTAACTCTGCAGGACTGAGGTGACCTTATTTTGAGAAATTAAAAAGGTCCAGACAGAAAGAGGTCAGGACAGCGAGTCAAACGTCTGATCCAAACCTTGATCCTCTGGTGGTATTCAGGCAGCAGAGACAGAGACTGGTCCGACACCAGGAACAGCAGCCGGTCCAGCTCCTCCTGCACGCTCATCCTCTCCTGAACACGAGCAAACTGAAACGCACACACACGGTTACTTAACTTGAGTATACAACAGCAGTACTGCAGCACTTGACCTGATTTCAGTGCAACAAAAAAAAAAAAGAAGCAACACCGCATTGTAGCAGAGAGGAAAACGTTGCCTATTGTACACTCATTGACAGAACAGAGGAGTCTCTTGGTGAAGATGTTACATAAAACCCTCTGAGGCCAATTAATTTATACTAACAGCTTGCGTTGTAGAGCATACTGCACTAAACGTCGCTTTATAATACCCACAATGCTGCATAAAGACACAAGGAAGTGTGAATCTACAGTGATGAGAGGAGACCGTGATACTGCAAGTAAGAGCTTGTTATCTTGCAAAGTAATGAGAGCGCTTTTGTGTGTGTGTGTGTGTGTGTGTGTGTGTGTGTGTGTGAGAGAGATGGCTCAAATGACACGCTGTGCCTGTGAGACAGTGATGAGCTGCAGATATGAGCCTATATGGGTAATTATAGAAACAGCCGGCGCCGATTCTCACATCTTATTCCTCTTACGAGGCTGCCAGGAAGACAGGGTACACAACACAAAAAGCAGAAATCTTGCGGCGGAGTTTGATGATGTTATTGTGAAACTAGAGGAGAAATGATGGAAGGAAAAAAGGAAACTGATGCTGGAAAGAGAGAGAAATGAGAGGGGGCCTCATAAGTGAGCCAATTGCAAAGTAAGTGTCTTATGTAAGGCTATGGTGTTAATTAGTTGCATAATGACTGCCACAGTGATTAAACACGCACACACCTGCTCTGCGAAAGTGGGCGAGTGGATGCAGTTGAACTCTCTGAGGCTGTCCTGCAGCATACGGAGCCTCATGGAGTCCTCCACCACGTCCATGCTCTTCAGCTGGAGGTCGTTCACGGGGTCGAGGCTCGCTACGCCGCCGGGGCTGGCCTCGGCTAATCGTAGGAGCTCCTGGGTCGCCATGGAGATGGCTTGGCCAGGAGGGTCAAGCCTGAAGGAGACAGTGAAAAAAGAGGAGAGCAAGAAGGGCATCATCCTTTTTAACCGACAGCGCGCAGTGGTAAAGCACGACTGACACCAAAATTAGACAAATATATGATTGGAAGAAAATTAATTGACAACTATTTTGATAATTGATTAATTGTTCATCGTTAAGTAAAAATGTCAAGGATTTCCTGGTTCCAGCTTCTTAAATGTGAGGATTTGCTGCTTTTCTTTGTCATATATGACAGTAAATGAAGAGCCTTTGGGTTTTGGACTGTTGCTTGGACAAAAAAAGCAATTTGAAGACGTCATTTTAGGCTCTGGGATTGTGACGAGCGTTTCTCACGTTTGACAGAGTAAATGATTAATCGTGAAAATAATTGGCAGATTAAATCGATAATGAAAATAGTCCTTAGGTGTAGACCTAATTGTTTATTTTTGTTGAGTAATATAATAAATATATATAATAAAAGGACTAAATATATTTTTTGGATAAGGGCTTTTATTTTACAAATGCTTGTTGGATATAAAATAATTTAAAAGTTGCTTTGCTTCCTGTAAAATAAAAAAGTTGGTCAAAAACTCCAACTTTAAAGACACCTTTAAATGAAGCATCTCAATTATACTGGATGTACAGTATTTACAGGTTTTAATGCAGATACACACCTGAATCGCGGCTGTTGCCTCTTTTTGTAGTTGTCGATGATCCTGTCTGGAATCACTTTGAGGGTTTTCACTGTGATGGCTGAGATGTCCTGAAGCTTCAACTTCTGCACCGTGTGGCTGCAAGGGCCTGACAAAAAACAAAAAGGAGCGAGGGGAAACATCACACATGCTTACGGTACCGTTACTCTGCGAAAGCTTCAACAAACTTACAGAAATGTAAATGTTTGTGGGTGGTTTTAGCAAATGTTTGGAAGGGCTATGTGTGTCTGTATCAGTACGTTTGTCCACTTGTCTGTCAACCAACCTTCAGGTATGAAGAGGGATGTGTTGTAGAGGTGAGGGAAAGTGTTGCTGTTGTTGCCTTTTCCCTCCCCTTCTTCATTCCCCTTCTCACAGATGATGAGAGCTGTGAAGGTGCGATTCACAGAGTCATTGGATACCTGACACAAGGAGAAGACAAGGGTAGGAACCGGGAATCAGGGACAGTTTCACAATGTTTACATATGTATGATGTTTGGCAGCGACACAGCGGCTCGGCTACCTAAGCCTGGCCTTCTGTGTGGATGTTCTTTTCCATTTGTGGGTTTCCACTGGGCGCTCCAGTTTCTTCCAGCAGTGTGAAGACATGTGGTGATGTCAAAACTCTAAACCGCCTGCAGGTGTAAATGACTTTGTCTGGGTGTGCTAGTCCTGCAACAGACGGGGGACCTGGGCAGCTTCAGTGTCACCATTTGCCCGCTGCATGCTGGGATAGGCCTAACGTCACGCTGACCACTGAGCACACTGGGAGAATGTCTTGCTTTCATATGTTTAGACACTTGTTAAATTGTCTAAATTAAAATGTGCCTCATCTATTTGCTCGTTTCTATAAAAATAAATATCAGAGCACCACCTACGGAAAGGAAGACTTCATCAGGGTAAACTCCAAAGGAACGACAGTAGCTGTACTGTAAAAGCGAGTCAAAACAACAGCAATGACCACGTTGAATTTGGTAGTCAGACTCCATAAATCTTTAAATGTCCCTATCAGATACAGAATTTTAATGTTATTTCAGGCTTGGGTTCAGCTCAGCAGGCTGCCCTACAACAAAATTGCACTTTGCAGGATATTAGAAGGCAGTTAAGTACAGTTTGATGAGTGTTCATGTCTTTATCTGCTGCTACTCTTCAAGCCACAATGAAAAACACACAAAAACACACGCACACATACCTGCAGGATAACTCCCAGGGCGTTGAAATGCTGTTTGTTGTTAACCAACATGACTCGACCCACAGAAAGAGCTTTCAGCCCGTTGACAGACTCCATAATAGCGCGCTGAAACCAGAGATAGTGGGGAAGAGATGTAGCAAGACTGAAGATATATGAATTTATCTATTTTGTGTGTGTTTGATACCTGGAGGCCCTCAGTGGTGGTTCGTAGCTCTGTCACGGTGTGGTAGTAAGGCAACAGGTCAGACAGCTGGCCTTCCGTGTCCAGAGGTGGAAGAGAGGACAACATCTGCTTCAGCTGGCTGATCCTCTTCTCATGGGTCTACAGCAGGAGGAAGAGGAGAGGAAATAGAGCTTTTATAACCCACTGTCAAGAAGAGCGACAAGGAGGAAGCCAGGAGATTAGAGAAGAATAAACTGAAGTGAACTTTTCAGAAAAATCATAATTTTTATTCCTTATTTTCTAGTGTTATTCCTTTTTTAACTCCAAGTATTGTTTCTATGTTGCTTATTTTGTGTGTACAGTTTAGCATTTATAATCACACCTGCAGGTGTATGTTACCTGAGTGTCCCGGTGGTTTTCAGAAAAGCTCCTCCTCATCATGTCGGTCACACGAAGAGCTTCGACTCGCAGCAGGTTGAGGATCATAGTGTAGGTCAGTCTGAACTGGGACTGGAGGATGGTAGGTTTACCCTGAGCCAAAGAGGATGATGTCAATGAAAGAAAATCTGTGCAAAAATATGTGGCGAGTTTTTCCAATTTGTAGTCATTATAGGCATTTTCTGAAACCACCAACACCGTTTACATTTACTTTCAGAAGGTTTTTCATTTAATGTTTTCTTTTCTCTGAATTTCTTTAATTTCTCAATTTTTTAAAAGTCAAAACAAGTCACGTTTTTTTGTATAGCACATTTCATGCGGCAGGCAGGGTAGACTCAATGTGCTTTTAGTGTAGAATGCAGAGTGCAGAACTAAACATCAATAAAGAAAACAAAACAAAATCCTGTGTAATGTGAAGAAGTGATTAATTTCATTTAGCTGATAGGGCTGCAATTTAAGATTATTGTCATTATCAATCAATGTAATTTTAAGAGTCAAAATGAAAAACAGTGAAAAATGCCCATCACAACAAGACCATATTTGGCATTTAAATAATATGCAATAAATAGTGCATTTGTTGGAAACTATTTTCAGCTGCAAATTGAAGGCCAAGTGGAACATCGAGGCTTATTTATGTGTTTTAATAGTTTTTAGACAACAGTTGATGGCACAGAGGATTTTTATTGTATTTTTCCTGCTGGTCTGCAATGCTAGGTATAATTAAGAGCTACTAAAATTCCCTTTATATTTAAATCAATATGACATTTGCCAATGTCAATATTACTTGAAAATGACTGGAAGGAAAGAGCACTAGGTTTATTACAGCAAACAGATATAATAACTTACACTTTTATACATTTAGTCATGAAGATAAAACTCCTATAAGATTATTTCAGTTAAAGAGGACATTGAAATCCAGACGCTCCTCTCCAAACTGGCAAAGAGGAATAGCCCACTCAACTGTGTAATTAAATTACAAATGAGTAACCCAGCATGCAACACCTTCCCTGAAACACGGCCAAAATAAACAGGCGGATGAGCTCTGCTGTAAGAGATTATAGATACCTAGAAATGTTGACCAGAAACCTGCTGAAGGAGATTTAATACACCTAATGATATATAAACCCATGTGACAGGTGGTTGTCTCAAAACTAAAACATACATTCTGAGCGTTGAAACACGGAGGGCCTTACCAGCATCATGACATGCAGATCTGCCATCTCGTGAACTCCGGCTTTACACAGAATGATGACAGTGCCGGTGGCGTCCAGACCTCTCCTGCCTGCTCTGCCTGCCATCTGAATGTATTCACCTCAAAAGTACAGTTCAACACATAAAAGAGATGTCAAAGATACTGTTGTTTTCTCAACTCCAAATGCGCCCACTGGAGATGAGAGAGCATAGTGAATGTTGGTACAGAGGAAAGAGAGGAAACACAGACAGAGACGGAGAGCGCCAAACCTGGCAGCAGATTTCTGAAGCCGGTCCCGTCGTGTTTCCTGATGCTGTCGAACACCACAGTCCTGGCAGGCATGTTAACTCCCATTGCAAATGTCTCGGTGGCAAACAGCACCTGACAGACGAAGGGAAGATGCAGTAGTATCATTTTAACCATCTGTGGGCCGACATGTATTTGCAGATTATGCTTGAAGTAGCACATCTGGCATATATTTGATTTGTGACTGACACTACCACACTATCTTAAAAGTTCTTTTTTTTTAAAGTGCTGCTATCTGTGATATCTGTGATGGTATCTTCTCTTGTCTGACTCACCTTGACGAGACCTCGTGAGAAGAGCATCTCAGTGACCTCCTTCAGTATTGGCAAGATCCCACTGTGATGGACTGCGATCCCCCTCTTCAACAGGTCCCTCAAGACCACGATCTACATATGGCACTTGTAAGTGTTAGCGTCACACATTTGACTCTGACCTGACTTTAAATGACCAAGTGAAAGGGGTTGTACTTTAATTAAAAAAAGCTTTTTTTTTTTTATTATTGTGCTTTTAATATATTTGATGTATTTTTTATGTGTACATTGTTTACTATTACACAATTGCTTCATTTGGCAAAATTAGACTCTGGTGTAAGATATCGCTTCCTTGCATACAGGACGTGATTGCAAAACACAAACCTAAAACTGTCACATCAATATCAATATTCTTTAACACTTCTTTAAAATCTGTTTTTGTATGAAGTCCTGAGGGAAATATATGCTATTAATGCTATATGCTTTCATATCACACAAAGTAATTTGATCCATTTTGTAACATAAATATTTTGATTAGTGCAGCTTTAAACCATAGTGGGCAACCACTCTTGTCCAGGTTGGTAAACATGAGTGATCTGTTCAGTTCACGTTCCCATTTCTACCGACATTCTCACACTTTTAAGTAGCCAACAACATTAGTTTGCCCAGTGCAGCGTATGTACCACCAAAATAGAGAACCTTGGTCCTATCCCGCCTATAATAAAAGCCTGAGGAGAGAAAATCTGAGGGCTACGCGGCTGATCTTCACCTGAGGCAGCTGTCGGTCTCCTCCTCGGAGGCGACTCAGGCTCTTCTGGAAGAAAGAGTGGATCTCGGCCTTCTCTATGGAGGTGGTCAGGTCCATGGAGTCCAGCGAGCGGGCGTTCTCATCACAGCGCGTCCGAGAGAAGGTGAATGCAACCACCGGCGTCTGCTGCCGCTGGGACAGGAAGTGCAGGAGAGTGAGCCACACCGCTCGGTCCTGGAGAAGAAAAAACGCAAAGAGGGATGAGAACACAAAGGAAGAGGTTGATATAAAAGGAAAAATTGAAAAGCTTTGAGGTGACAGAAGAGAAAGGAAAAGAATTACCTGACTAGATGAGGTGTGAGAAGTATTTTTCGTGCCAAATGATTGGGCGTGTTTGCTGGTGCGCTCCTTCTTGGCATCGACAGCTGCATAATACCTGAACAACAAACATCATTGATGAGAAACAGCTTCAATATCTTTCTCTGTGACTAAAACACAGGGTTCGTACATCTAAAATTCAAACACCTTTCAAGCACTTTCAAGGTAGAGAACAAACACACATATGACGATATAAAAATATCTTTGGTTTACATGAGTTATTGTGTAGATGAAACAACAAATAATGTTGAAAATCGAGCATTTTTCAAGGAGCATATTCGAATTCAAGCATATTCCTAACCATGAAAACATGATTAAAATTGATCTTGTCCAATCTTGTCCGAACCCTGAAAACTACAACCAGAGGTGCCACACAGCTGCAAAGAAGAAAAAAGTCGTACCCTTTCGTGAGGAAGTTTCCCACAGGATCCACCAGCAGGAACATCTCTTTCTGAGTCTTGGTGCTGTTTCCAGTGTACAGATAATGCTCCAAAGGCACAGGTCTTTTCATTGTGCTGATCACGTAAATATGCCTCTTCTTTATCCGACTAGGAAGAAAAAAAATTGATGGGGGGACAGAGAGAAATGTTGAAAAGGCTCAAATTGCACTTAATATTAAAGGCTACATGTCAGTGTGGTGAACCTACCCGATCCACTCGCTGAACTCCAGAGCATTTGGCACTGTGGCGCTAAGGAGAATGATGCTGACGTGATCGGGAAGCATAATCAAAACCTCCTCCCACACAACCCCTCTCTGAGGAAAAACAAAGTGATGATAAAAGAGAAGAGGAAAACTGTTATTCTTGACTCTCAACAGTAAATTAGATAGATGAAAGATACAGGAAGCTGTTCCTGACCTCTGCATCGTTTATGTAGTGAACCTCATCAAAGATCACCCACTCCAAGTCTCTGATGACCTCGGAGCCGTTGTAAAGCATCGACCTGAAAGAGAGCAAGAAAATCTAAAACCTCTTTCAGTTTTATTAAAACCATGAATTTTGTATCCATAACAAAGTGCCCGAGTACCTGAGGATTTCGGTGGTCATGATGAGACATGAAGATTCAGGGCTAATCTGGACATCGCCCGTGAGGAGTCCAACGTCTCCAAAGGTGTTCTTAAAGTCTCTGAACTTCTGATTGGACAGGGCTTTGATGGGAGAGGTGTAGATGGTCCTATCAAAACACCAGATTAGAGACAGAGGGAGTCAGAATATGATCTGCACATACAGAAAATAACACACAAACGAGGATGGAAGTGATATTTGGGGGTCGTATATCATTTACTACATCACTCACTGTTGGGGATCAAAACTTCATATCTCTATGTAGAAAACAATGTTGTATAACAACATGCAGAGAGAGCAGAAGATATGCAGCATAGACTTTATTTTAATGAGCGGATGTTGTCCTTTAAATAGCACAGGATTATATCTTAAAGAGCAACATCGTACTTTTGTTGACCGCCAGTGTTTTAACTCCTCACCTTGCAGCAGTGATTGATAATGATAGTAGTGTACTCCAGGGTATGTTGGTACACTGTGACATCACTGTTGGATGTGGCTACAGGTGCAACAGAGCACACTCTGAACACAGTAACAGTCGTTATATATTTTACACTTTTTACTTTTACCCTCACGGAATGTTCACTGCATTAATTAGCTACAGTGTTGTGCTTTTTATAAGAGCTGAATGCTTTTCTACCACTTTCTTCCTGTAACTAATTTGACAGCTAGTCTAGACTTTTCTTCCAGTCTTCTTGCTACTGTATTAAGTAATTACTACAATACCTTTGGTCTGAGTCTTGTTTATGTTTTCTCATCCTCATCAAGTTCTCATTTAATTAGCTGTGTTTTATCCAAGACTGTTTTCAGTAGCAACTTCAAAAGACAAACTGCAGCCTTCGACTTTTACTGGAAGTGTGTTTGGCTCGAAGCATAGCTGTGCACCTACGCACACAGCGCGAGCAGAAGAAGTTGGTTTGTACCGACAAACACACACCTTGTCATGTGCTTCTGTGAAAGCGCGATGGCGTATTCGGCCACCACTGTTTTGCCAGCTGATGTGTGCGCGGCTACAAACACCGAGTCGTGAGCCTCCAGCCTCAGCACAGCCTGCTTCTGGAAAACGTCCAAATCAAACGGCCACTGGAGCAGAGGAGGGCAGAGAAACAGATCAGCTATCACAGGATGCTCAGCCACTGCGCAAAGTGATTTTCATGTGATGATTCATCACATATACAGAGAAACACAGAGGCAACACGTAAATAGGGAGAGAAGTGCGACGTTTTCAAGATTACATATATACAAAGACACAAACAGACATTGTGTCATATGTTAGTCAAACTGGATGATTACTAGAAGACCCACCTTGAAAGCTGGGTTGGGGATGCGTTTATAGAAATCATCGCAGGGTGCAGTTATGTTGACTGGGATGGCCCATTTCTTATTTTCCTCTGGGTTCGCTTTTGGCTTTGAGTTCTCATCTTTTCCTTTCTCCGGGGGAGCCGTGGATGACACAGCATCCTGAAGACGGAAGGGGAGAACCAGATTTCAGTGCGGTTCACGTTTAGCCAGAGGCAACAGCATAGTTGGAGTTCAGCTTGTATCTATTACAGTATTGCTGTGGCTTGTAAAATAAATGTACTGTCCATACCACATCATTTTACAACGTGTAGAATATCTGCAGTTATTGAAAACAGTCGAAGGAGACTACCATGAAACATGTCGCACACACTTTCACTGTGAACCTCATCATGCAAACATCCAACAATAAACATCAACTGTACATATTCTGCTAAATCTGATCATTTAAACTCTGCACTACAAATACGTCATCTATAAACTGCAAACATGTTTACATTTTGATTAATCCACACAGTTTTGTATGCTGTATTAGCATTGTAGCATGATGAAGGCATAGAGTATTATATCTTATTTTTTTATTTTCATCCCTTTCTTCTTCTTATGACCCAATGTTACCTTTGCAATCTGATCACACATTTAGTTTGAGACAAAATGCATTTAATGACCACAAAAGTCATAACTCAACCACCAGCAATCCTCCAGATATCTCTTTTAAAAATTGTTCAAAGTAACAACACAAAATTGTAATTGTTCTACATTTCTATAGTGAAACCATAGTGATATAAATTCAATATCCAAAAGAAGAAACCATTTGGACCATTTGAGAGATTATAATTTCAGAGAGGAGAAAATGCATTTTACCTCTTGTAAAAAACAAACAAACTGCCGTACCTTGATGCCCAGGTCTTCAAGGCTGTTTGTTTTGGGTAGTTTGGGAGCTTCTTCACTTTCTTTGCCTTTGTCTTTCTCCTCTTCCTCAGGTTGCAAATCAGTGATGTCATCCAATGTGGACAGGAGGGACATGAGGTTGACCTCTGTCTTTGCTATCTTGGCATCTTCAGGAAAAAGAAGAATGAAAACTTATCTTTTAACTGCTGTAGGATATTTGTTTTTCTCGCATAGGAAAGTATGATATCTAACCTTTGTCAGTGAAGTTCATCCCAGCTTTAAGTCCAGGTGGGACTCTGAGTAAATCTACGAGAGAAAAAAAAAAGCCAAATTCATCCATGAGGAGTTGAAATGACAACAGAAGTCTCACCATTATTTTACAACACTGCAAGCTGAAATTTATGATTCACCATTCTCAAAGTCTATGTCCTCCTCCAGCTCAGATTTGGTCTTGATTTGGTCCAGACTAAGCTCCTCCATTCCTCCTGTGAACAAATAGATTGACAAATAATAAGGACAGAGTGAAGTCACTTGCAAACAACTCAACTAAAGGAAGGATACGTATATTACTGAAGACAAACGGCTTTGAATTAATCTATCTCACCGGGGAGAAAGGGGTAGTTAGTGTTGCTTCCTCGAAGGCTCTCTGAAGGAGGCCCGGGTTGGCGTTGAAATGAAAGCGAGTTCTTTGCTGACAGGCCAGTGTTCTCCAGTAACACCTAAGGGTGAATTACAGACAGAACAGACCCGAAAGTGGGACAGTGCGTGCCGTCTCTTGAACTGACATGGATGGATTCTTACATAGAAAAACAGCCCTAAAACCAAAGTAATGAGACGATTAGTTGATTATCAATCGCTTCAGCTCTAGATGCCATTATGCTTTACAAACAATGAAACTAATGACAGTGCAGTGGCAAGAGTGGGCCAGTGCGTTTGTGAGCAACCTCTGTGAAGTCCAGCAGCATCCCTGTGGTTGGATCTCTGACAACAGAAAGACCAGAGTGAAGTGGAGACGGAGCGCAGTTGAGTAGAGAGTCGACATTGACTTCTCTTTGAGTCACCCTGGTGAAGATTACAACAAAACAGCTTCTTCAGATATATAATGGCTATTTTAAAAATCATGTGAAACAAATTAAATTACTCTGATCAGTCAGTAAAATTCAAATTAATTCCCATAATTTGATGAAAATCTTCACTTTATCTGTTGTTACATAGTTATTTGTTGTTTTAACACCAGATACTGTATGTTATTATAAATATGTTGTATTTCTCTTGCAGCTAATAACTTTAATATTGTTAATCATCTTTAATAATTAAATTGATTCAATGAGGAATCATTAAAGATCACATGTTAAACTTGAGAAGATGAAATGTTATTTAATAATCATCATCTTATTCTTATTTACACCTGATTTGTTTTATTTATTCATTTGCTATTTAATGAATCTTCTAATACAGAAACACTCATTACATATCTAGCTCACAATATTATGTTTTTGTTATGGGTTTATCAAATGGGAACAAAAATCTATTATACACTTTAAATTACAGTATACATACAATATATATTACATTGTCTACAATTCCACGTACCAGCAACCTGTACACACTCTTAAACACACAATGGTGTATATTCTCAAAGTACTATTAATTATTTAAACAGCCTTAATCAGTAATAACAATATTACTTCCAGGAATACGTACTTGAGAAATCTCTGGAAGGCAAAGTCTGTGTCGTGTATAGGAAGCCAGGCAGGTTCCCGTAAAAACTGTTTCTCTACTTCTGTCGTCAGGCTCAGGCTGGTGGGAGGAAGCCCATGGGGTAGCTGGGGGGGGCATATAAGATCAGATATTCAATAACTGGAAGCAACTTACTGGTTACTGGTTTGTTTACTAATAATAATAATTATAAGTACAAATTGAACATTTACTCAAGTAATGTACAGTTTTGACACACACACAGTGGAGGTGTGAAAGCTCGGCAGTTGTGGGAGAAGCACTCAGATGCTTTACTTGAGTAAAAGTAGCAATACAACAATGTAAACAAATATAAGGACAGGCCGTGCAGCAAAAAACGTGAAGTAAAAGTACTCGGTACGCAGAGAAAAATACCTGCGTAAATGTTGTATTATATTACTGGATCATTAATACATGTGTTTTGACGTGTAAGCAGCGTTTTCATGTTGTTGGTCGCGATGCAGGAATTTGAGCGACTTTGCACACTGTTGGATAGTTTATTCCATAACAATGCATCACATTCCATGATGCACCAGTAAGCACAGCTGTCAGATACTGTACTAAAAAGCACAATATTCCCCGGTAATACAGTGGAGTCGGGGTATTAGGCAGCAGAAGACGGAAACGCGCAAGTTAAGCAAGTGCATCAAGATTGCATTCAAGTGCAGCACTTGAGAAAAATGGACACAGTCACCCTGCGCCATACTGACCGTGCTCTGTGGAGGTAAAGGGTGGTCAGGCAGTGGGTGTGTGATGAGCTCAAACCTGCCAGAGCATCCCATCTCCAGCAGGGACAGCGGCAGGTCTGTGGGGCCCACAGGGGGCACATCTGCAGAGGGAGGAGGAGGAGGAGGAGGAACAACACAAAGAGTATGAATGGACTAAAGAAACACAATAAGGCTAGTCCACATCCATGCAGGGTGCAGCCAGGAAGACGCGTCCTATGAACGCTAGTGCCCTACTTAACTCTGTAATTGCCTGTGTGTGTGCTCAAGGGCGTCTTAACGGGCATCACAACAGCCATTGGCCATTTTGCTAAATATTAAACCTATAAGCCCATGAGGCTGCTGAGTGGAGCACTGATTGACAGCAAGCTGGCTACACACCATTAGCCACATCACCGCCACACAGGCTGTGTGACACTGTGACCAGTGTGGCAAGTTAGCAAGTTGAAACGCGTTTCAGTGGCTCATATACAGGCTGGCTATACGTTAAATAAACCACAACTTACTTATTCTGTCCATGTCCCCGCTCGCAAGTGAAAGCTAAAAGTTGCCCACCAACTAGTTACTGCCGTCGCCTCGGAAGTTGCCGAAATTGAAAGGCGGAAGTGGCTAATGAAACGGCTACAATAAACGAAAAATTACAACTAATCTATAAACGTGTAATCCATTTTCACACAGGTGTCTACAACATATGAATTACTGTAGCTATGTGGTTCCGCGTGCTTTGCTAAATGTTTTATCTAATATTTTGGTTAGGAAAACAAGCAAGACGCCAACACTAATACGTCATATTTACGCGTCCGTGTTTTGTTTGCGCCTGTAAGCCAAGTTTGTCGTCGAACATGGGACGCCTATTGTGAGTCCTTTGTTGTTTACTGTTGTGATAAATTATGTTTTTTGGGGGTTTGGAAGATGGGATGGGATGTTCCCGTTTTGCTGATGATGGGGCAATGGGGAAGAGAGGTAGGAATTTGGACTTTATTGTGAGGAAACTACAAGAGACCATGGTTAAAACAGAAGAATGGTCATGTAAGTGGGGTTTAAAATTTTCACTAGGCAAAACAAAGACACCGACTGCTCTTAGTCTTAGTCTAAAATTATATCATCAAGATTTGGAGAGAGCGAAACAGTTAAGTTTGTGGGGTTGTGGTTTGATGAAAGAGTTACATGGGCAGTACATGTTAGGAAAATAACTTGACAAGTGTAAGAAAGTTTTGAATGTAATGAGGTGGCTGGTAGGGAGTGAATGGGGGCGGATAGGACAGCATTAAAATCCATGTACATAGGATTGATAAGATCAGTGTTAGATTGTGAGTGTGTACGATAAGATACGTTTCATTTGGGTCTGCAGCTAAGACAACTGTGAGCAAGCTAGACTGTATTCAATGTCAGGCTTTGAGATTGTGTTCAGGTGCCATTAGAACGACCCCAACATCGGCATTTTGATTTTTGTGGTCGATCACGTAATGTTTCACTGTCCAGAATGTGAGGCTGAGAGGAGCGAGCTGTTACAGAACCTTAAGGAATTAAAGGTAAGATTGGATTTACATGATGTTTTGCAGAGAGGCTCTAGGGAAGAGTGTTATATACATTTGGTTCGTTATCATAGGAGAATTAAATTAATAGGGAGAATATAATTTGGTTTAGCTGTTTTTTTTTATTCTATATTATTATTATTTTACTCCCGGCTCCGTACCAGTTGGGGGCGGTAATGCACTTCTGATTCCGGTAACAAAATGTTGTCGTCATATTTACGCGTCGGTGTTTTGTTTAGCTAGGTGTAGGCAACCGTTTGAATTTGGTAAGTGAATGAATTGAAGCAGTTTTAAGAGACATGCGTTATTATTCCGGCAGGCTTGTAATTTACTTTGTGTGTGGTCTGAATTAGCCACATTTGTATTTTCTCGGAAGGAAGTCGTGCTTTGGTTTCTGGATAGCTACTTTATTAGCTTACCTGGGCTAGCAGCGGTGAGCGGGTTGAAAGTACACGAATTTGTAAATCCGTATTTTGTGCTGCTACACTGTCGTTTTACGAGCTGTTAATGCAGTTGTCTGTATTGTAGCCGTTGCCATCATGGTGGTGTTTCCAAATTCAATGACGGAGGAAGAGGAGGCCCTGCAAAAGAAATACGCTAAACTCAAGAAAAAGGTCAGTTAGGTGGAATAAAGTCCTCAATGTTTAACAACAACATCATCATCAGTTTTAATGTCAAGTGTTGAATTTACTCCCCAACTAGTGTGTAACTCACAGGAGCACATTGAGATAAGTCTAATTCTAACACTTTTTGGGGGGTTTTCTTCAGAAAAAGGCGCTGCTTGCCTTGAAGAAGCAGAGTTCAACCAACCAGACAAACCAGAGTGGCTTGAAACGAAGTAAGTGCATTCTATTTACTTATTGATTTATCTTTACTATATCTATACCTTGTGTTTACTCGCGGGCCAGAATCCCCAGTGTATAAAATAAATTAGTCATTTAATTAGTTATTCACTTTATTTTAATTATAATTTAATGAATGTATAATGTCTGATATTTAATTATACAATGACACCGACCAAGATTCTGTGTCCTGTTGTCAAGAATTTAAAAAGCACATGCGTTACATGAAATGTTTAAAAAGTCTTACAAATAGTGACAGGAGTAAACACAATAATGAAGGTAAATCATAAATATTCTGACCATAAATACTACTACTAACTAGACAAACTAAATATGACTTCTCTGCATATTTGTATACTTGTACTCACTCAAGTTGATCCTATATGAAGTTTTCTGGCCCCTTTGCAATTTCTGCAATAGCAGCATGTATTTTGTTAAGTCCTCATCAAACTACCTTAATCTACATAAACCCTTGTTGTACTGTTATTCTCTTCACACTGTCCTTCATAACAGCTTTGTCAGACCAGCCTGTCGTTGACACTGCAACGGCGACAGAGCAAGCAAAGATGTTGATCAAGACTGGTGCCATCAGTGCCATCAAATCGGAGAACAAGAACTCTGGCTTTAAACGGTCTCGAATGCTGGAAATCAAACTCAAGGTGAGCTATCATTCCTTAGACAGTGTTGTTCAGCTGTTTTCTTGTTTTGTTTTGTTTAGTTTGTTCACTTCTTTAATTGTTGCTCTTCATCTGCCACAAGGACCCAGAGAAAGGCCCAGTTCCTGCTTTCTTACCATTCCAAAGGAGTTTCTCTGCAGACGAAGAACAACCTGAGGTATAGTGGATGTAAAACATGACTGCAAACATGACCCCTTTGTTGCAGTTTTTGTCAACTATGTCATGTTTATAGGATTCTTTGATGTGTAGCATCTATTCCTCATATGTTTTTGCAATTGCACTGCAATACAGTCAAGCTTGTGTTTTCTATTTAGAGTTAAATACTTTATGTAGAATGTTTTGCAAAGGTGACTCGTGGTAGGGTTAAAAACAAACAAATATGCCATATTATGCACATTTACAGATTTAGACACAAATTTGAAGGTCCAAAAATGACTGTAGCGGTTGAGATACAGCTGTAGCACCCTATGTTGCATAGAAAACAAAAGGTACAGCTTATTCTGATGTTATCATATTTGTGCTTCTCCTAGTCTGGGAAGAGAGCCCACAGGAAATCTCTGTATGAGAGGTAATGTCCAAAAACCATGATGAAAAAGCAAAGAAATCTGTTTGACACACTCAGCGAGTATCTGTGGGTGTAACATAATTCCCCCCTTGTGGCCCTGCAGCTTCGTCAGCTCAAGCGACCGATACCGGGACGAGGAGGAGGGAAGTGGCATGTCATCCAGCCGTGAAATGGACAGAGACAGAGAACGGGAGCGCGAACGAGAGCCGGATAGGGAGCGTGAGAGAGACAGAGAAAAAGACCGGGAAAGAGACAGAGGCAGGGAGAGAGACAGGGAACGGGACAGAGAAAGAGAAAGAGACCGAAGCAGAGACAGGGATCGAGAACGCGACAGGGAACGGGACAGAGAAAGAGATGGACCGTTCAGACGTGAGTAACTAATTTATGTTCTTCTACTAGGAGTTTATACATTTATACAAGGACAGTTCCATCATAGGGAAGACAGAGAGGCAGCTATCTCTAGGAGTAGTACCACCAGTTGACAAGAATGTAGTGCAGAACCAAGTCATAATGTGGATGTAGTGTAGTGGTATTTGTCAAACAGCATGCTGGGACACACACATTATTTTTCTTTGTCTCCCATGTTTTCATTCACAGGGTCAGATTCATACCCAGAGCGGAGAGGTGTGCGAAAGGGGAATACGGTGTATGTTTACGGCTCGGGGCTCGCTGAGGACAGCCTGCGCTCTGCTTTCACTCAGCATGGAAACATCATCGACCTCTCCATGGACAACCCACGCAAGTATGGAACCATTAAACATCTGTGTGTGCACATAGTGGTCACCTCTGCCTACTGTTATGAATGTTTTGTTGTCTTATTACATATACCATTCTGCTTTCTCCTGCTTCTGTTTTATTCTATGATACAGCTGTGATTTGTGGTTCCTGTTTCTCTTTCTAGTTGTGCATTTATCACATTTGAGAAGATGGAGTCTGCAGACCAGGCTGTAGCTGAGGTCGGTATTATCCTAAAAAAAGAGAACACTGACAATACATATCTTCCTCTGTTAACAATACAGCAATAAACAAATAAAAATAGGTACTGAAATAGTGGAAATGTTACTTTAAAATGTAAAATTAGGTTTGTGACATCTGAGATACTTTTCTGATGTTCTGCAAATTTGAGCATTTTGATTAATAATTTTGCCTTTATTTGTAGGCTAATGTCGATATTATGGTGGTTAATTAGTAATAACACATTCATGAGTATATTTTTCCTTTATTTTATAGTCATAAATCAAATAATAATGAAAGTCATTCTTTTAGTTTACTAGAAGACACCCTGAAGTTGTGGGGATGCTGTGCACAAAGCAGACTACCACTACCTTGCTGTTTTTGTCTCACAGTTGAATGGAAGCACAGTGGGGGACATTCACATCAAAGTCAGCATCGCCAGGAAGCAGCCCTTGCTGGATGCTGCCACGGGCAAATCTGTGTGGGCTTCACTGGGTAAAAACAGCACTCTTATTGTTTGTTTAGACAATGACCTGACACTGTGTGTCTGCAGAGTGTGGATTAACCTTCACCAATGTGTCTCGTCTTTCACAGCTGTGCAGAACAGCACAAAAGGCTCCTACAGGGACAAGAGGAACCAAGTCGTGTACAGTGAAGATTTCCTGTGATGAATTTTTATTTTTTATTTTAGCATATAGCTTGTCATGTTTTTGTTTGAATTACCTGTTAGCCAGCTGCTTAAAATGTCTGTGTTGCAGGATAAATACAAAACTATCTGTTGTGTTTTGGATTTGAGTCACATGGTTGGTATGTGATGCTGTGTGGCAGCTTTGCTCATGAAACTAGAGATACTGTTTTGTGGAGCTCAATAAAATAGCATCCATACATTGTTACCATGTGAGATTTTCATGAGCCTTGCATCAACAAGACAGTGAAACTGGGAATTGTATCCAGCATCAAACATGTAAAAGTAGATAAGTAGTAATCATAGTCAAAACCTCAATAGTTATAGGTTGGGTGGAAGAGTTACGAGTAAACTACATGGATGGATGGACTAATATCTGCCTGATACTAAGACAGCACAGCATTGCATCTGTACGACAGAAGCTTTTAATTTATACTGGGAAACCTTGAACAAAGAGGGTCTAGGAGACTGTTTCACAAGATGTGTATATGTGTATTAACAGAAAAGCCTAATTTTTAACACTGGAATCGCAGTTGGTAAGACAAAAGTTGGGAGTCCAGTATCTTCATGGGTAACATAGCTGAACCATCAGTGTGATTCCTTAAAAATCCCACTTTGAAAATGTATTTCCTGAACAATGTTTTGCAAAAAAGGTCAATTAGATCTTCAAATGTTTCATTGTGTATTAAAAAGGGCCCTGAACACTTACACAGGTGTTTTCAATTACTTTTGCAGATTAGACCTTTAGGCAGATTGATGCTGGTGGCGCTATAGTGCGAAATTTGTGATTTCACTAAACTATTACTATAATCCATTTATTAACAAAGACCAGGTGCAACACAACTAACGGGGGAGCGAGAGAGATGTCACACGTAATTAGCCAACATAAGTTAAAAACACCTGCGTGGGAGGACTAATGATACAACAGAGAGAGACTTTCCAATTATTTGTATTTACACCATCTTTTCATTGAATACATACTATATTCCAAGTGCATGATTACAGTTCTGTGTCAAACTAATCAAACTAGTCGTAAGAAACATGAAAATCAACAGGTCTTTTATCATTGAGGACACTTTGACATGTCACAGTAGGAAAAGCACAAGTGTAAATAAAGATTAGTGATGGCTGAATTTCATTTAGCCGCTTCAGTTTCAGGGTCCGTCATGCTTATTGGGAAACCTAAACACAACGGAGCCATCGGTAATGTTATTACCAACACCTGTGCTTTTGTGAAAGTGTCTGCTGTAAGAGTGTGGAGGACTGAGCACTCAGTCATTTTTAACCACATCCATCACTTGATATGCATATTTCTATGCAATTTGAATGGGAACAGGCTTTTATTTTCACAGTGTGAGATTTGAAAGGCCTCAGTCAGTTTACAGCCAACAGATGGATCTCCCGCACCGGACGACTCGCCACTCTGCCAAATTTAACTGCAGTAAACTTGTCGAGCCTGGGGACCTTTCGATGTTTAGACACTTAACGGTCTAATGTTTTGGCCTACGACGCTTGTTCAGTAACCAGGCATTCTTGCTCTTCCTCTCGTATAGTCCCAGTGGCTCCTCTCGCTCTCTCCCTCTCCTCCTGCTCATGTAGGGAGTTCTGCCCTGTGGTTTTTCCGTGCTGTTCCTTCAGGTGGCGTCGTAAGGCAGGTTTGTGGGCAAAGCGGGCGTGGCAGTATGCACAGCGGTGTGGCCGCTCACCACTGTGGAGGTTCATGTGGTCTATCAGTGTGGATTTTTGGGTGAATGTCTTATAGCACAGGGGGCACTGGTGGGTTTTGCCGGCGCCTCGGTGTACAGCCATGTGTCGGGTGAGGTTGGCAGAGTGGTGGAAGTGTTTGCCGCAGCAGGGGCAGGCGTACAGCAGGTGAGTGGAGCGGGCGTGGATGGCTAGAGAGTGGGCAGAAGGGAACGTCATGCCGCAGTGTTCGCAGATTACAGGCCCAGCTACACTTGAAGTGGACCCCACCACTGCAACAGACTCATCCCCCCCCTCATTTGTTCCAACAGTCGTCAACCCTGAACTCCCCTCACCAGCACCACAACTAGACTCCTCCAGGTTATACTGGGTCAAACTGTTGCCATCCATTGGTGAGACCTTTTCGCCCCGAATGTCGCCCATGCTGAAGTCTAACCCTGGGAGTTCAACTGGGATGAAGCCTCCTGTCTTAAGCCCTTCTTGTGTGTAGTCCAGCCCAAAACTCCCTCCCATCCCTGCAGAAGCAATATACCACAAATCTTGGTGGTGATCCATGCCTGGAGGCCTTTTGTCCTGCGATGACACCCACTTTCTCCTCTTAAAACCCCGCCCCCTGCCTCTCCCTCTGCCCCGCCCAATTTTAGGGTCAGACAGCCTGCGCCTGAAAGCGCGGAGCGCCTCCACTGAAAGTCCCCCGGTGCTGAGATCTTCCTCTGTGGGATTCAAGTCATATTCAATGCCTTCTCCTCCAATCACTACACCTTCTGTCTCTGAGTAACACGCATCTTGAGGTCCATCAGAGGGAGCTCCTCTCTCCTCCTCCCGGTCTCTGTTCATCTGCTGTTCTTCAGCGATGTACACTCTGAACACATCATAGTCCTCCTGTCGGACCTCTTCCTCCTCGTCTGATGCATTAACCTGTAACAGAAACTAGTCTCAGTAAGGTGTGTAGTGCTGTAACTAAAGATTTGTGTAATTTATATAATATGTAAAAACTGTGAAAAATGCCCATCAGCATTTCCCAGTCTATCCAACCTACTGTCCAAAATATATTACATTTTAAGTGCTTTAAAACAAAGAAAAGCAGCAAATCACATTTGAAAAGCTAAAACCAGCAGATATTCTGAATTTGGTTCTTGGTAAATCTCTTTCAATAGCTACTAAAATTGTTGATTCATTCTCTTTTGATCAATTGTTTCAGGGCTAAACATGTCGTTTAATGAGCCAGCAGATATTATGTTTGTGATATTATGTTTGTACCAGTGCTCTAATGTGACCTCGCCTTCAAAACACATTTTTATTATCCCTGAAAACCTCTCTTCTGTGTTGATCCTGTGCTGTTGTTTTCTTTATCTTTCCATCCTGTTGCCCTCTGTAACACATCAGACTTCACTGACCATCTGCCGTCTCCCCTGTGTGTGACCAGACACTATTCAGGATCTGAAATGTCTTAAACTGGTAACATTTGTTGCTTTGAATAAATCTCAGTAGAACAGACAGAACACCAGTGTGGCAATTTACACAAAAATCTGGTTAAAGGGACACCAAAAATCTATCTTTTGTGCTTCAAATACATGCCCCTCATAGGCTTGAAAGGTGACCTAATATATTAATGAAATTATATCAATTATATTAATCAGTGCACCACAACTCTTTAATGTATTTTAACAATGTATTTTAACAATGTTTATATCCTAATGTGGTTTTATTTTTGTATGCTCTTAATTGTTTTACTGCTTTACACTTGTTTCTTGTAATCAGATTATTTTAACAATTCTTACTGTTTACACTGTTTGTTTTAATATTAAGCACTTTTCAACTGTTTATAAAAGTGCTATGTAAATGATAGTAATTATTATGACATGAATACTGTAGATTTGCAAATTCAATGTAGATTGAAAAAGGTACTCTGGTCTGGTTTTTCTTTCATACACAGACCTTGATAGATGGCTCATCCAGCATGGGACTGTCATTGTGGTCTTGACTGATGCCCCGGGCAGACACATCGCCATTGTTCCCTTCCACTGAGCGTACTACAGGACTGTGGGGGTGCACAGGAGAGGGTCTGTCCATCGGAGGAGATGCAGGTGCAACAGAATGAATGCTTCCGTTGACAATCACCGGTCGAGACTGGCTCTCTTCTGACGTCATCTAGAGGAAGAAGCAGGAAAAACTGATTATGGGATTGCTCAAAACATATGAAAACTGCATCACTGCAGGCTATGAGAGTACTGAGAATGTGTTACTGTATGTACAAAAGTAGAAGAAAGAGGTACAAGTTGTCAAATGACACCTATTGCAACATACAAAAATTAAGAGCTAAGTATTTACCCAAGGTTAAGATGAAATTGAAATAAAAACACCCAAGATTGCCACATTTCTTAATTGAAAACTTTCAGTTACACGCTACAGGGAAAATGAAAGACACACCCGACTTGTGTGTCTTTTTAATTAAAATAATTCTGAAAACATTTGCAAAAATCTAGAGGATCAAGCAAGAGAACCTTTTTCCAATCACTGCACAACTATCAATATCAACTAGAGAGAATACAATAACCATTTAAAATGATTGTTATGGATTACTGACCTTTGGTGGACTGGGGTTCTTTAGCTGCACATACTTCTTCAGTGCTCCTCGGCAGCGCTCCACAATATGCTCCATCTGTAGGTAGCTGGCAGCTGTCAGGTAGTTGACAATCTCCTCTGGGTTGAACTGCAGGACGCCAGTGTAACAAGACTGAAGCAGATCACACACCACTGTGGCACTGTACAACATCGACACCTGGATGCATATGTGAATAAAACAAAACAAAAAAGCACTGTCATTACTCAGAAGAGCATTGAAGAGACACGATGACAGTTGACAGTGTGACTATCTGCCTACCTGAAGCTTGGTGGACGGGTTGAGGAGGAATTGGTCCCGTAAGAAGGGCGAGCAGGCAGCCAGCACCACCTTATGTCCCCTGAATGTCTGGTTGTTGCTGGCCACAATGGTGATGTCACAGAAGTGCTGGCGGGACCTCAGTGAATTCATGTGCTTCAGGGTCGTGTCCCCGTGGCCCGGTAACCGGAAACACAGCATTTCCATCTCGTCTGAAGAGAAATATGAAACTCACCGAGGTGCTCTGTAAATTAGAAGACCAAAAAGCAGACATTTAAATGAAAAATTATGCAAATAAAGGTCGCTCAAACTGTGTGTTCAACATCCGATACATATTCGCCACCTGACCCGAAACATACAGGAATCTCAGATGTAAGACAGTTTATGCTTCCGCTTTGCAAAGTGTTAACTCAACGTTACACTGCAGCAGCACTGGGGAAGCAGTCAGACACCGTTTGTGTTTGGACAGCTGTGAGTCTAGTCAATTTTGGGGGCATATATATATGTATAGCATGATTATAAACTAGTTTTCCTTCCCATGTTAAATCCAAAATATTTCACACACAGAGTATGGATAGTATACTGAGCTAACATGTTGATGGGAATCTTGCTGCTTGTCTCATTCAGTTTTGCACCTGCAACAATGACACGCTGCTTTGGATATGAATATGCAACAAGTGCGGGGTTTTATTAGTGTAATGTGGGCAAATTGTGCCAAGCAGCAAGTGCAATGTCGTCTCTTGTAGCAGCCTGGGAAAAAAAAAAAAAAAAAGTTTAAATTATGGAAGAGCGCAAATCTGTGATGTCAACCTCTTAAAAGCCGGACTGGAGCATTAGGGGTGAAACGATGCAGCTATGTGTACGCGTGTTAGATCACCATGTTTATGTGACGACCAAACAAAAAGAGCCAGATATGGGCCATTTCATTCAGGTTGGACAGTAAAGTCACCTAAAGTTCAGAGGATTGCGTCACTTGTGATGCCGTTTTAAGCACAACAAGAGACCACACTTTAGCTGTATCAGGGATCTATTACTTACTACACGATACACTAATATAACCCAGCACAGTAACGGTTAGATGGCATCTAGTCTCACATCACCAATATATCGATACATGTCCAGCTTTGACTAGACGGACGTGGAAAAGTTAGCCAACATATATGCGCGTGAAATAAGCTACAAATAAAGGCGTATCATTGATTAGCTACTTGTAGTTTAAGAGTAGCAGCCTACAATAAAACGAGAGACCATTTAGTCGACTTGTGCGACTGCCGTAAGAGTTTGAAATCGACCACAACACCTTTGTTTTCCTCCTTTCCTTCTGGCCTACTGTTTACCCACTTGTCTGAACCTCGGCTAACGCTAGCTACTAGTTAGCTTGCCGATCAACCACAGAAACACACAAAAAAAGGCCCCCGGTTATCGTCGAACGTCGCCGCCACTCACCGTCCCCGTCCCCTTCTGTCTGACGTCTCCTGCGCGCTCGAAAACAAAACTTGAGTTTGTTTCGACGCGACAACGTTCGACTCCGGTGACGTCAGCTAGCCGGCGGTACCCGCAACCTCGATTTCTGTTTACTTTCTGGCCTCTTTTGGCGAAGGCGCATCTCGTGACAACAAACGCACACCGCCGGCCTGTCGCCACTAAGCTGACTTTGAGTCGGTTTTCGTGGGAGACGTCCCCCCCGCTGTTACTCGCAAGACCAGCGGACGCACGCCGACTTCCGATCAGCGGTCTTCAACCAAGGGCACCGGGGGGGGGGGGGCTCGAGCGGTGACGCTGCACGTTCGCGTTACGTCGGTGGTCATCGGGAACCATGTCGGCATCTGAGACAACGACAAAGGTAGCCAACCCCGCTGCAAAACACAATTGCATCCTAACTACACCCACGTCCGTCTAACCTCCCTTTAAACGCATTAGCCTGTATAGCGAAAGCCGGCCGCTAACGGCGCAGCAGCAGGGCTCTGCCACAGCGCCACGCGTCTTTGTTTTGTCGACTAGAAGAGCTCGTTGTTGCAAACTGTGCTACACTGCTAGCCACGTTAGCGCGTAGCAGTGTTTGCGTTAAGCAGCTGAATCGCTGCAGCGATGTCGGGGTTTCGCGTGTTTTGTCGGTCCCTCGGTTGCTCACGTCACTTCGCAGCCCGGCCGTTTTGCGTTGCTTTCATCGCGCTATGAGTTTTTCTACGACTCGCTCAGTTTAGACCGGCTCTCAAAAGCAAAACGTTGAGATAAACTTGTCCTTTTTTCTTTTTTTTTCCTTTTTTTTTTTTGTTAACAGTGACGGTAACGAGGTAATTCCCCAGTGAAAGGGGAGGCTTTTTAAGCAATTAACTGTTAATACGTGAATTCCACGTTTCTCTTTATTTTCCGGACCGTTGGCGGCGGAAGGGTTTCTGCGTTGGGCTGTGTGATCAGGCATGAATGGGCTGACTGACTGGTGGCGGCACGTGACGTAACAGCAGAGACGGTCGGCCATTGGCTGAAATGTTTATTTTGGAATGGAGAAGGCGGAAGTTGTTAACGTAACGTAGATCAGAATCAGGATCGCGATCACCTTTATTGGCCAGGTATGTTGTACACATACGAGGCAACTCGACCCCGGTTTAACTTTGCTCTAAAAGTACAGAGGCAATAAAATTGACTGCTGAGTGCACATCTATTTACGCTAACCACAGAATTTCGGTGTATGTTGCAACATACGGACAGTTTAATGTTTTCTGACGTGATGCTTCCTGCTGTTTGTTGTCTCTCCGCCAGGAGCCTCCTGAAGGAAATGACTCGGAAACACTAGCACAGTCATTGGCTGGACCAAGTCAAGTGAAGGAAGGTACGTCTACAGCTCATTTACGCAAATGGGATGCATTTGGGAGATATACTAATGTTTGAAATGTGTGCATTTTGGGTACACAAACATACTTGTTGCGTGGTAATGTGTTAAAAACTCCAAACGTTTCCAGATAACGCAGCCTCCATCACAGCTGCCGTTGTCAAGAAGACAGAGCCCGCGGGCGGTGTGCCATCAATGCCAGCATCAAAGCCACCTGAGACGGATGCTTCCAGAGCTGGAGAAGAGGGAGAGAAGTGGTCAGCTGCCCCGAACAAACCTGCTGCTGGTAAGGCTTGAATCCAGCCAGCTTTCATCTGTGTTGCTGAAGCTGCGCGTAATTTGACCTGCATGATTTCATCCTGAAGCATAAATTCAGCAGGAAATAATAAATTATGCTGGATAATAGCATAGCAATATAATATACTAAATATTTTTTTAAATGCATACGAGAATGGAAATAAAGCAAAAGATATTGATAGTGCAAATAAGTTTTCAGTGGATAAAATAATTTTCTTACAGTTGACAAACAGGCCCACTGCTTGCGGAAATATGTCGCAATTAGTTTAAGCTGGAAGCATCTGGTTTCAGATCGGTGACATTTTAGTGTTAATGTTCCTGCAGACTTTGCTTTGCTGAGGAAGATAAACATGTTGACATTATTGTTCTGCAGGGCTTTATGTTCCTTTATGTTCAAAGGCTTTGTTTGTGTCGACATAAATTGTGGTGCTAATAATAAATTCCCTGTAATTTCTTATACCTCTGATTTACAGGACACGCATCAAAGTCCCTTCCATCAATGTCCTCCTCTTTGTTGTCTGCTGTTCCTTCTACGTCTTCAACCATGTCCCCTGGCCGAGCAAAGATGAGTGTTTCTGGGCCTGGTAGCAGTAAATTCGTACTGGCAACTTCTCCTTCCTCCTCCTCCTCTTCTTCCTCTGCCACAGCTTCCTCATCTCCTTCTGTCTCCCCTGCCCCACCCAAGATCCACCGGGCCCGCAAGACCATGAACAGGCCTGCACTAGGACAGGTGAGTCTTATCATATTTCTATTTGGCACAAGTTAAATAATATCCATTCTAATTTCTTACCAGCAATTGTTATCTGACATTGCAGCCGAGTACAACCCTTGAAAGTGTGTTGTGAAATGTTACAATGTGAAGAAATCTTCCAGCCACAAAACATACACAGTATAGCAGTGGTTCAGTTCTTTTGTTGCAACCTTTTCATGACCATTCAAGTGACTGGCTGCTTTTGTTTCACAGATCAGCCACGTTGAGGCACCTGTTGCACCTGTGACTCCTTCAGAATCCACTGCCTGCATTTCTTCTGACTCTGAAATTGGTTTGTGACTGTAGAACTGTGTACTCTCAATAAATAATGTTGTGGAAAAATAACCAAATTGCAATGAATCAAAATGAGCTAGCTTGTTTAAGTTAAAACTGTCGAGGTTTATTTTTATTTCCAATAGTTGCCAAAAGGAGAAAACTGGGTCATTTATCTGACATCACACCTGAGGAGTCTGAGAAGGTTCCAGACAATGATCAAACTGTGGTAGGTTTGGTTTTACAGATTTATAATGAACTCTTCACTAATCCAATTACATCAGATGCTAATGTTGTCAAATGCCACCGTCCTTTCTGATTTCTTTCAAAACCTAGGATGAAACGTTATTCCATAAAAAGGTGGAGCCTGTTAACAAGACTGCACCAGAGCAGAGCAACAGCGGTGTGGGGAAGTCGGAGGAGGAAGTAGCCGAGAAAATTGAGATATCCAGTCCATCCACGCAGGATTCAGAAAAGGTGTGAGGCTTAGATTAACTTATTGTCCATTAAAAGTGATCACTCATTGTCAAGAAATGTACATATTACTGAGGATAATGCTATAGAACGTGTATGACATTTTGTAACAAACTGAATGATGATAATTTTTCTGTTTTCCTTTTTGTTTCTTATATAGTTTGCAGATGGGGCACAAGCAAGGCAGCACGCTACAGACATAGAGGGGTCAGTGAACATGTCAGATCATGTGAGTGATTCTATCTTACTAGCTTCATAATTACATTATTATGTACTTATGACTACACTAATCTTTTACTGTGTCTTGTAACTCTTCACCTAGCCAACTAGCCATTAGCCAGGTAATACCAGGCTATTCTTATTTCAAAACACAGGTCGCATAAAAGATGATTGACAGTTCTTTTTTTTCTAGTTAGACAACTCAAAACTCTTCCTATACCTGTTGGGAAGAGAACACCACTTGCGTGGCTGTCATTGGTCTTTTCTGCTTTGTTTATTATTGTTAATTTAACGGGTTGGTGCCTCAGTTCCCTACATGTCATTTAAACAACCACCGTTGCTACATTTCTTGACACGTTACTGCGGTGATATAAAGTAGACATTTACTCTGAAATAAATTATAAATAAATCAGCCAGAACTTTAACCCTGTATTCTACCCTTGACAGATGTCACGTTTATATATTCAGACAAAATTTCTCCCTTGCAGAGTTCAGAGTCTGAAACACAGAGAGCTGTCCACAGTAGGAATGAAAGCAAGGATTCTTCGTGGCCGCAGTCAGACCAGGACAAAGCCGGAAACACAGCTGATGAGGTGGAGACAGCAGGAGGTGAGTGACATTACCTCGCTTTACTATGAGTCACCGCTGCAGTCAGTCACATAATAAGCTGAATGAAGATTACCTGTGTCTAATCAAGTTGTGACATTTGACGTAAGCTTAAATGCTCCTCCTGTGTGGCACCTCTGCTTTGCCAATTTCCTGCCAAAAATACCACATCATGAAGGCAAACACCCCAATCAAATTCAGTACAAGATTATTGAAAAGTACCGATCGGGGGAAGAATACAAGAATATATACAAGGTGCTGAGTGTCTCTCGGAGTACAGTTAGGACAATCATCAAAAAATGGAAAGAATATGGTACACCTGTAAATCTACAAAGAGCAGACCGTCGTCCAAAACCGGGTGTTTATGTAAAAAAGGAACTCGTCAGGGAGACCACCACAAGGTCTGTGGGAACTCAGAAGGAGGTGCAGAGAGAGTTTGTGGACGAACGGGGAAACTGTTGTTGAACTGATTTGCGAAGAATAACGCGGGAAAGTTACCGCTACTAAATATCGATTTCAGGTCCATAAATACAAATAGTTTTCCTTTATTTTAACAAAGTGTTTTCTGTTGACCAGTGACAAAAAGCCCAAATACCCTTTTGATTGAATACTTTAAAACATTAAAAAGTGAAAGAGGAGTGAATTGCTTTTTGTTGTTATTGTATGTAACCACCTGTATCTCATTAAATTGCACGATTTTCTAGCATGTACCGCTCTTGGTCAGTGCTTACATTTTGTCGTTTGTCCTCAGCAGGAAGGTCCTCCGAGTACACTGAGGTTCCCCTGGGTGCTCTGGACTTCGCTGCTGCTGACAGTCTGACTCTTTCTCCTCATCACGGTGGGTCTATGATAGATACAGTATATGTCACTGTAATCTGAATTGGTTGAAAATCTGAAGATTAGCTGTCCTTCCCTTATCCCCTTTCTCCTTAATCATGGTAGTACACTCTTCCCAAGAAAGAGAGGTTTATTTTGTGTATCCACAGCTGGAATTATTGATGACTGATGGATGGATAAAACAAGGGATTTGAAAACGGTTAAATAACATTTTCTGTACACTCAGATTTGATTTAAATTAGGGCTGTGGCTAATGATTATTTTCAATACGGGTAACTCCGACTTTCTAAATGAATGGATAATTGTTTAAATAAAACGTGAAACAGTTGACATCTTTAAATTGGTTTTGTTCGCACTAACGATCCAAAACCAAAAGATGTTTGATTTACATTTGCTTTTAACAGAGAAAAGCAGCAAAACCAGAGGATGTTTGGCATTTCTGCATTTCTGAACTGATTATTAAAAACGTTGCAGGTTCATTTTAAACACCATAAACAATCAGATCTCTCACTCTACGTTCTACAGAAGGAAGCGATGCAGGAGACACAGAGCGGCTGGAGGAGCTTCCTCTGTGCAGCTGCAGGATGGAGGCTCCTCGAGTTGACAGCACCAGCCACCGCATCAGCAGACAGTGTATGGCCACTGAGAGCATCAATGGAGAGGTGTGTCTCTGCCATGGCTTTGTATTGTGTTTGCGTTGACTCTGCAGGCACATGTGGCCATTTGAAATGAGCACAATCGTGCAATATAAATGGATATTCACAGGTATTCTGAATTCAAGATCACGGTTTATTAAAGCATAGTCATGTTATTTCACTACTTATTATGTTGATGGTTTCTCTGTAGATTTGAAGAGCAGGACAGTGTGTCTGCTGGTTTGTGGTAGTTCACACAGCTCACAGATAACTTTCCTTTTAAGCCACATCTCTAACTGTGTCATCTTGTCTCTCCTGCTCCATTTGTCAGCTGAGGGCTTGTACCAATCGGACTATAAAAGGGGAGACCATGCGGCCGTCCAGTCGGGTGCCCCTCATGGTGCTCTGTGACGTCCATCGCTCACACATGGTCAAACACCACTGCTGTCCTGGGTGTGGATTCTTCTGCATAGCGGTGAAGATTTAAAAAGTTTTTGGACATTGTTCCAGAAGTGTTTCCTAATGCTGCAGAGCTTTACAGGCTATAACTTAAATGTGTTTTAAAATTAAGACTCATGCTTTCTCCTCCTCGATATCTTACTTTAACCTCCTCTTTCTCCTCATCCATGTCCTGCCAACTCTTCCTCTTTCTTTCCCTCGACATCCTACTTTGTTACTTTTTGTTCCCTTCTCGATATCTTGCCTTCTTTTCCTTGTTTTTCTACTCAATATCCAAATTCTTTTCCTGTGTTTCTCCTCCTCAATATCCTACTATATCCTTGTTTTCCTCCTCAATATCCTACTGTCTCCTCCTTTTTCAGGGCACATTTCTTGAGTGCTGCCCAGACCAGCGCATCGCTCACCGTTTCCACCGGGGCTGTGTGACGGTGCTGGGCGGCGGGCGCAGCAGATCAAACGGTGGCGGCATGCTTTTCTGTCCCCACTGCGGTGAAGACGCCTCCGAGGCCCAGGAGGTCACCATACCCTCCTTCAGCTCGGCCACAGCCTCCGCGACCACCGTCGTCACCATGTCGGCCTCCTCTACCACCACCCCGTCTCTGCCGCCCTCAGTCCCCTCGGCACCCTCCCTCACAGCCTCAACGGGGGGGATGAAGGACGGGAAGATGCCTGAAAGACCTGTCAGGTGAGATTGGATGACATGTAAGAGAATTACTGGCTCCATCAATGTATATAAAATTGTACTTTTTTCTTACCTGTGCTCGCCTTCACTGCCTCTTCCAGCGCACGTATGCGTAGTCACGGTTTGGTAACCCTGGCAATGGAGCAGCAGCAGCCGCCACAGCCTGTAGCCTCTGCAGCAACTGTGTCCACCGTCCCTCCAGCTGAGGAGGGAGTGGACAGTGTGGGGCCCTCTCTCTGTATGCCCAATGGGAAACCCATAAGTCCCAGCGCACTTCCACCTGGGCCCAGCAGGGCGGCGCTGCAGAAGGCCATTCTCACACAGGACACTGAAAGGTTGGAGTTTGGATTTAGATTTTAATATTTTTGGTCACAGTAGGCAAAAGGATTGAACAATGGATGACAAAAAATAATTTAGACATGTAAGAGTACTTTCTAAATCAAGTTTTTTTGTGGAATTTTTATGTAGTTTTTAGTCTAAAAAGCTTTCAATGCAAAGTTTAATTTGTTACCCCGTAGTACACGTAAAGAGTAAGTGTATATAGTAATTTTTATTTAGCATTAGAATTCAATTTTCTTTCTAAGATGTCTTTGTGTTAGCAGTTCAGCAAGTGATGTGCAGCAGTAGACAATTTACAAATAAAATCAGTGTCTGTTCATAAAATCCCTATTAGTGTTTCCACTATCTGTAGAAATATTTGTTGTTTGTTGCAAACATGCAATTCATCTGCAGCCACAGCACAATTGCATGTTGCAGTAAAATTCATGAAGCAAGACAAAATATTTTCAGTGGACAAGATGACATCAGACAGGTTCAGGCCAAATTAGTGAATTTATTTATTTATTCTTTTGGTGGGGTGGGGATTTGACAGGAAGAAGAAACTGAGGTTTCACCCCCGCCAGCTTTACCCTGCTGCCAAACAAGGAGAGGTGCAGAGAGTCCTGCTCATGCTGAGTGAGTGGCAAAAATGCCTTGCATTTTTCATTTATGGTCGATTGTTGTCTGTATAAATATAAAAAACATGATGGGAGATCTTCTTTTACAAATACTGTCTGGGTTTGATCACAAGTTTAAAGGTTTTAATGTGTATTATTTTAAATGAGAAGTGTTCATGTTGTCCACTTCCTCTTAAGAGTCTGGTAATCTTATGATAAGACGATGGTAAATTTATACAGATTTGTCTATTAAATCTGTGTGTGTGTGTGTGTGTGTGCACGTGCATCACAGTGGAGGGCATAGATCCAACATACCAGCCTGACTCTCAGAACAGGCGCTCTGCTCTACATGCTGCAGCTCAGAGAGGTCTGCTTGAAGTCTGCTATATGCTCGTACAGGTGAGAAGTTGAGTCCATTTTTAGCATCTGTCCTGTTGGTTTCTTTTCTGTGATTAGTACACATGCTGTAAACTTTACAGCAAAAATTATCATTTTTATTCTTATAATAAATGTATCAAATGACAATGGAAGGTAATAATGTGAAAGGGGTCGCCGATATTGATGAACCTACAATTATCAACTGAATCTGCAGCTTCGCAGAGCTTTGTAACGAGTTTCAGCTCATTGTTTAGCTGTCCGACCGCGACTTTACTCTCACTTTCACTCTCGCCGTTTCATAGCTTAATTTTGAGCCGCAGCTTTTTTCAGAGAAAATCCTTTAAAATACCCATTTTACACTACCTGTTCAGCACCAAACAACAGAGAGGAAAAGTTGGCAACTAGGTGGTGGAGCATTTAGCAGCTAAATAAAAATATTTTTATTAGGAGTACAGGCCAAATACAGAGCTAAAAGAGTGTGAATACTAGACTTACATTCTCCAGGTGGCCGGAAACACGACTCCAAATGAATAATCATGTTGCTCCGTGGCTGCTGGATATGTAAATAAGCAACTATTCGCTAACAAGTTCACCATATAAAGTTAGTATGTCAATGTTGTGTTCACAGCTTGTTTCCACTGCCCGCAAGTGGCCAAAAAAGATATTACGGTTGTTTTATTGTCAAAATGATGTTAACAAACGTGTAAAAAGTGTGGATCTAAAACTCTTTCGTTTACTGACATTGATCACAGAGCTTATTAATTTATTTTGGCTTTTAAAATCGTTACTGGTCTTGTGTTAAATTAAGATTAGATTTGATTGTATACTGACAGGCTGGTGCTCAAGTGGATGCCCAGGACAAAGACCTGAGGACCCCTCTGCTGGAAGCGATCATCAACAATCACATCGAGGTGGCTCGCTACCTGGTCCAGAACGGTGGATGTGTCTACCATGTCGTGAGTGTCTGTTCGTGGCTAAAATATAAACAGAAATGTGAATGTTCAGGGGTTTGGTTGATATGGATTTCAGCCTTTGTGTTTATGACGTTGTTCTTCAGGAGGAGGATGGATACAGTGGCCTCCACCATGCAGCCAAGCTGGGAAACCTGGAAATTGTCAACATGCTTCTGGAAACGGGGCAGGCTGATGTAAACGCACAGGTAACGGAAGAGCCTTTAAATAACCTTTTGTCTATTATTAATGTCTGTTTGTTTATTTCCATTAGTTCTTGTCAACTAGATTCTTGTGTCTTAACTGATACGATAGGGTTTTGTTTTAAAGGTTAAAAGAGACACCCACCTCCTAAAAAATGTAATCCAGAATTAGTTTGGTCCGTTAATAGAAACCTCTTTAACATAATTCAATCAATTTTTTTGGCAAAATTATTAGACTATATACAGTATCTGTCCACTGAGTCCCAGAATGATGATAGTTCTCCATTCTTGTGTGAAAATTGATTAAAGTAAAAATATTAGTTAAGGTTTTTCCATAATCAACTACTGTATCATTCTCCAATATCTATGCAATAGATATGAGATAATTTAAGCAAAGTGCATCATATCTATATTCTATCGTATCACACTGAATGAGGTCTAGTGTGGCCTAATTCTGACTTTTCCTGCTGGTTCGTTTTAGGACAGCGGTGGCTGGACGCCGATTATCTGGGCTGCCGAGCACAAACACGTAGAGGTGATAAAAGCGCTGCTGAACAGAGGAGCCGATGTCACCATTAGTGATAAAGTAAGTTTCTACTTGTGAACACTGAAGTTTGTAGAACGAAAAATTTCTTTTTGCTAAATTTCTTATCAGCTCCTCCGAGTATTCTGCTGTATTTGCTTAACAAAGCAAAGCCGGATTGGAGCACTGGAGTCTGAGTGTGTTTGTTCAGTTTAGCCTGGTAATTAGGCTGAATCTCTGTTTCATTTCAACTTGAATCACTGAGATAAAATGGGGTATTTTTGTGGTGATTCAGAGGTCTGGAACCATCCAATTTAACTTCCCAGTCCAATTTAAGGGTGATTTTACATTACATTTTTTTAGAGGGGCTCTCCATTATCTCACCTGGTAGAGTGCGTACCATTAGGTCTGAGTCTTTACTACAGCGGCACTCTTACATTGACAACATTGAGGATATCGTTTAGAGATAAAACTTCAATAGGATTACAGAACGGGAAAACACTTTGCAGCTGTATTGTATTGTAACAAGTGGTGGCAAAGACAAAATGGCAGAATGGCTGTAGTTGCATGAAAATATTTCAGGTTATTACTTTAAACAGTCCTCTCTTTCCTCTCAGGAGCTGAACGTATGTCTCCACTGGGCAGCGTATGCGGGGAACGTGGACATAGCAGAGCTGGTGTTGAACTCGGGCTGTTCACTCGCCTCAGTTAACATGCACGGGGACACGCCACTTCATATCGCTGCCAGAGAGGGCTACTTGGAATGTGTTACGTGAGTCCATGTCGATCACAAACTGTAACCTCATTTAATGTGACATGTTTCCTTGACCTGAAGCCACTGCTTTACCCACGGGTGTAGTCAATGTTCCGTAGTCATGCAACGGATCACAAAACCCACGGTTCAGTTTGGATCACGGATTTGAGTCACGGATAATAATAAAAAAAAAAGAAGTCCGACAAATATCTCTTCATCTCCTCCGCTGATTGTCACTCACTGCGCTTCTTTCTCTCTTGCAACATACGTACATCCCTGAGTCGTTGGGTTTCAGCATGTCTCGTTCACATGAAAACAATAGATTTTTAAAGTAATCAAATCAACCTTCAGCGCTTCAGAATAAAGAACAGCACACATCTGTCTTGTAAAATTGTCACACTATGATGGTTAAACGTTGCAATTAATCCACTGTTTACCATTGGGGGAGATCCGTATGGATCAACTGCAATCCGTTGCACCACTATTACTTCCACAGTTTCGGAACACATGAGATTGGACTGTATTTGAATTGTTCTTGAGACATGATACACCCATTTTCTCAAATAACCATCACAAATAAACATCCATTAATCTGCTTAGAAATCATAGAACAAAGACACTCCTTATAACTGCAGAACTTGCCTGAGAATCATCATATTTTTAACTTCTCATCAGTATTAAAGTAATCCAGCGATAGTTGTCTGGACATCCGTGTGTCCACTGCAAACAGGAGCTACTAATAGTTAGTTTGGCACACTTTTAATGTGGCATTTATGCAAAATGTAAATGAATACAGTCTGGATTTTTCTCTTCCTTCTGCAGGTTGTTCCTGTCGAGAGGTGCAGACATTGACATTATGAACAGGGAGGGGGACACGCCTCTCACCCTCGCACGGGCCGACACGCCGGTGTGGGTTGCACTCCAGATCAACAGGAAGCTTAGAAGGGGAATAACCAATCGCATGCTTCGGACTGAAAGAATCATCTGCAGGTTCTTCTTAACCAGATATTTTTTGCTCTTGTTGTTTTGTGCTTTTCTGATGGTTTAACGTCCTGATTTAACACCTTCCTTTCTGTTCCAGCGACATTGCACAGGGCTATGAGAACGTACCGATTCCTTGCGTGAATGCAGTGGATGACGAGGGTTGTCCTTCAGACTACAAATATGTTTCTGAAAACTGTGAAACTTCAGCAATGAACATAGACCGCAATATTACACACTTACAGGTAAAATATTGATCAGGCTCTTGTTTTATCTTCATTGTTACACAAACACACACAGTTACATTATAAATGCATCTGATGCCTTTTTAATTATGTTAACTTCAGCACTGTAGCTGCACTGATGACTGCTCATCTAGTAACTGCCTCTGTGGACAGCTGAGTATCCGCTGCTGGTATGACAAGGTAAATGGAAATGTTGTTTTACAGCCATATCACCAAAGTACTCTGCTCAGAAAATGTGTAGTGAAACAATCATTCAGCAGAAATTGACCAGCTTTGTGTGTGTCCCATCACCATTTTCCATATGATCAATAAAGCTCTGTATAGTCTCCTATTATAGTAGTAAGGTTTGGATTGAAAGTCGGTGAGATCCAAGAGGTCAATGACTAGGATTCATTAGTTACAGGCGAGTGAAGCTAATCTCAACTTGTATAATTTTTTCCAGGACCAGCGACTGCTCCAGGAGTTCAACAAAATTGAGCCGCCACTCATATTTGAATGCAACATGGCGTGTTCCTGTTACCGAACATGCAAGAACAGGGTGGTACAGGCAGGCATCAAGTAAGAACTTTTTAAGTATAACTCTAACATAATCTAACATAAAACCTCTCAACCACATGCAGCTTTTAAAACTAATTATTATAGCAACTGATTTCGCTGATGAGTAATTACAACAATTAAATTAATTTAAAGATTCTGGCTGGAAGGAAAAAGCTGTAAATGCCAGTTCAGTGATGGCAAACAACATTCAATTTAAAACCAAATAAACCAGAAATGATTAACACACTGCAGCGAGAGGAACCCATGTGTTGCAAACATTTGGCCAAAGCTCACTTTTTTAGCTAAACATTTATTGTCTCTTGCATGACAAGAGCCTACAGTCTGAACCCTCGTAATCTCCCCTTTTTCCCTCAGAGTTCGTCTTCAGCTCTACAGGACAGAGAAGATGGGCTGGGGAGTTCGAGCTCTGCAGGATATTCCCCAGGGAAGCTTCATCTGCGAGTAAGAGAGGCCTGCCCATCACGCACTCAACAGGCTGCTTTTATATGAAAAGTCAGGAAAGAAGCTTAATTTCTCTCCACTGTCCACACAGATATGTCGGGGAGCTGATCTCTGACGCAGAGGCAGATGTTAGAGAAGATGACTCCTACCTGTTTGACCTTGACAACAAGGTGAACCTTTTTAAAATGTGTTTTTGTTTTTTGCCATAAAGAAACAGCAAAAAAGAGATTATTGTGGTGGAAAACACGGGAGAGAAAGAGAGAGTGGCACATTTACAGTACAAACCAATAAATAATAACTATTAAAGTAAATAAACAGCTAGACCTTAATCCATGAGGTCAGTACCCAGAATACACCCACAACTGGGGCGGCTGTGGCTGAGAGGATAGTGCGGTTGTCTGCTCCTGCTGCCTGCATGTCGAAGTGTCCCTGGGCAAGACACTGAACCCCGAGTTGCCCCCGGTGGTGGCCAGCGTGGCAACTGTGTCCCCGTCGGTGTATGAATGGGTGAATTAGACTACTGTTCAAACTTAGCTTACTGTTACAGCGCTTTGGGAACCGTTCTGGTTGAAAAGCGCTATATAAGAAAGAGTCCATTTACCATTTACCAATATTATAAATATTGATATT
>JAVQJF010037665.1:0-11642 GCA_036023855.1 Gadopsis marmoratus
GCTCTGGAAAAAATTAATTGACCACTGGAAAATGTTCATTTCTGTGGTTTTACTTTTTATAGGTTGGTTTTTTTTTTTTTTAAGTTAAATTTGGATTTTTTGGAGTGGTCTCTTAAATCCCCCCCCCCCCCCATGATCTGCAGTGCTGTGCATTAATTCTAAATGCATATTTATCTCTATTTTATATTTATGTTAAACTCATTCTGTCATACTTGCATTATCTCATAGTATACCAATTTAGGTCATGGTGTAATGCCATATATAGAACATGCTTTGGCCAATACTAACATTTGAAAATGGTGGAATTGGCAGGAGTCATATTAGAATATTAGAGTGTTGTATTATTTAAAATAAGCTGAGGTGTCGCCTTCGTGTCCATTTGACACCTCAGATTTGTTGCTATCACTCTCATTTCTGTGTGAAAGTGTAGATTTCTTTTGAGATAAAATGACAAATATTCTTTTGGTGTGCTTTAACTTCTACATTTGTTTTTCAACAGCCAGTGAACAATGCTGATTTTATCATTCCAGTGGAAATTGATGGAACAGTTCACCAGGTAGGCACTTGATATGCTGTCATCTTATGTTGCTTCACTTTTTCAACAACCTGAGTCAGTTGTAAGTTGATTAAGACTGCAGAAAGACTAGTTGGGGAAAAAGACAACAAAAAGGTAAACGTAAAGATAATGTAAGTTGTTGAAACAACCAGTTTCTGTCACTGTAAATGGCAGTACAGTGGTACAAATGCAAACCTGACCGAAACAACTAAGAAATACCATTAAATAATACCACAAAAAGCCATCCCTTCTATCCGAGAGGTATGATTAAAGAGTACTTAGGCCCATCTGATAGGGCTGTGGGAGTACGTGGGGAAAAAAGGTTGGCAACCACTGCTATACAACACCTGACCTGAACAGTATGATGCTTTATAAACTCTAAAATACGAAAGTATGGGAGTGTTGAAAGAATCCTACACGGAGCCTTCACGTTGCACTGAGAACACTGCTAGTACCCTGACAGTGCTGTAGCCCACTCTGTTGATGACTCCAAGCAGCAGGTGGCTATTTCCATGGCCTGACGGAATGAGGAAACCCTGGCAGGCTTCTCAGAAGTCACTGGCCATCAATCTCGCGCTATGGCACATATTATGCCCTGCTCATTGGTGCAGGGGGAATGGCAGTGACTATTCCCTGCAGGCATTAAGTGGGAACTACAATCTGTTGTGCTGGGCCTCCCAGAAGACAGAGGAGCTTTGTTGTCCAAAGGGCCTGGGTCTGTTTCAAGTAATCCAGGATAGGCTTGTTAAAGTGGGGAAAGCCTATTCGGGATGACTTGGTTCAGAAACAAGGCTGCCAGCATCTCAGTGGAAGTGTTCTTAAATGAAAAATTGCAGCTTTTGTCTTTTCTTTTGCATTATTTGATGTCATTATAGCAACATAGATTTATCAACATAGGAAAGAAAATAATATTAATGGTGGAGAGAATCTGTGCTCTTAAGTGGATAACCATCAAGTGTGTATTATTCTTTTTCATCTGGTGTGACATCTTGATAATGACAGAACTGGCATATATATATATACATATATATTATTATTAGATAGGTTGCTCTGTTGTGTTTTATTAAACTACTAAGTGCAGGTCCATTATATACACATTCCCCCTGAGTAGTTTGTGTTCCTGATCATGTCCCTAATAACTGAAGCATATGTTACAACAACTGTGCCTTTTTCTGTCTCCACCCAGGTGTATGTGTTAAAGAGACCCCACGTTGATGAATTCCTCAAGAGGATGGGAGAATTGTTCGAGTGTGTCTTGTTCACCGCAAGCTTATCCAAGGTCAGACTGCCGCTCTCATTCAGTGCAACTTATGGTTCATGGTTAGCCCTGCTCATTGCCCTGCAGGCAGGCTGGCAGCAAACCTGATGTGGAACGTGACACCTGCTGTTTCAAAGCCTTATGTTTACTGGCAGCCCACGTCATATATTTGACCTTCCACATGTAGCCGTACACAGAAAGGCTGCACAGACATTTTAACCTCTAACATTTACCTCAACCTGTGTTAAGCTTAGCCTTAACTTTGGATGCATTTGGTCCGTTGTAACTCACTCACGCGTTTATTTTTTTTTTAGTTGCCATGTTTGCCTACAGCACAGTGTCAAATGCATATGTTACATTGTCTGAAACCAAATGCTGATCTGCTGCCTTTCATGTCTGCCCATCTGCGCCATCTTCAACATCACACGGTGGGAAGGCTCCACAGACACATTAACAATTGGGTGGCCATTGCAAACCCCAAACACCAGTTTTAAAGCTGCTATAATCAGTATTTTTATATGAACGACAAACCAAAACCAGATCTAAAAGAGAGTGAATATTGGACTCGCATTCATCAGGTGGACAGAAACAAGACTCCAAATGAATTCTAAAGTTGCCGTTTTTCTGTTGCTGTAAATAGGCGACTGTTTGCTAATATGTTCTCCCATTTGAATGTACAACTTGTTTTAGCTTGTGAGGACTTACTACAGCATGCATTGTCAGTTAGTTTCTGCAATTTAGTTCAGTTGTCTGTGTTTGTTTTGTTGCTTTTGAGTGGAAAATGTGTGTGGTTCTTCTCTGTGGTCTGCTTGGTTTTCTCATCTTAGCTTTTTAAAGTACATTTTGAATTAACATACCCATCCATAATTGCTGTATAGCCATAGAATAACGTACAAATGTAGCAAAGCACTGTTTAAAGCTAGGTCCTGGTTTTCTCCTGCCACTATAGTATGCAGATCCTGTGTCGGACCTGTTGGACAAATGGGGGGCCTTCCGGAGCCGTCTCTTCCGGGAGTCATGCGTCTTCCACAAAGGGAACTACGTAAAAGACCTGAGCCGTTTAGGAAGAGACCTCAACAAGGTCATCATCATTGACAATTCCCCAGCCTCCTACATCTTCCATCCCGAGAACGCAGTACGCCATTCATATTTCTCCCTCTGCAATGCACTGACCTACATATGATTATCTGTTCTTCACAGAACTTTAAAACAATAATACAATATTAATATAACAATTATGGGAGAGGCCTTCTAATTCCACCATATCTTGCTTCTTCAAACCTCCAGGTTCCTGTAGCGTCCTGGTTTGACGACATGTCGGACACCGAGCTCCTCGATCTTATCCCCTTCTTTGAGAGACTAAGCAAAGCGGATGACATCTATGATTTTCTCCAGCAGCAGAGGACTTCAAGTTAACAGAGGCAGGATACTAGGATGAAAATAATCACCAGCAGCTGTCGTCACGGGGCCACGGAGGCTGGTGGGCCACAGGCTCCACGCTGCTTCCAACTACAAGGACCACACTGCAAAAAATGTCATTTAATCTTGTATTTTTACACTATATTGCATTAAAAAAAAAGGGGAGCGAAATCGTCCGGCAGGGTTTGGTACGTCGACAGTTATCCAATCCCAGTGCCAGATTTCTTCCCCCCCCCCCCCTTTTTTTTTTGTAATACGATATAAAGACTGAATATGAGATTCAATAACTTCTGTAGCTGTGTTTTGCAGTGCAGCTAGTTGTGTTGTTGTCGTTATGTGGCAGCAGTGAGTATGTAAGTGTGCTGTAAACCTAGACTGTGTGAACAGTTGCTCAGTGCTACTCTACAAATGAACCACATCAATCATGTTCATGTCAGTACAATGTAGCATGTGTAACAGTATTTGAAACTCTGGCACAGAATATAGCAAGTCATTGACGACTGTCCCTTAAGTCCCTTAAAAATTGCTTTTTCTTTCTTTGGCCTGAAATGGCCAAATGTATATGTAGTAAAAGACAATCATTAACTTTAGTGAATTTTTTATTTAGAATATCTATAACATGTTGTGACACATTTCACTACATTTTTGATAATGAATACTGTGCACTTACCGTATGTCTTTGGAAAGCTTCGAGCAAATTAGTTTGTGGGAAGACTTTGGCTCCAAAAACGCACCATATACTTCAGATTATGCATTCAGATTGAAATAGAATCTGGAGCAGTAATCATGGAAAACCATATCCAATAGTCCATTGTCACTAATTGTAGTCCTTATTCACTACTTTACAGATGTGTAATCACTAAATTCTAATATTACTGCTTACTGCAATCTAATTATTAATGCGTAATAAGCCTTTTATATGTTGTCTTATGCCCAGTCCAGTCACAAAAATCTGCCATCGCCATCATTAGTTGACCTCGTACTTGCATACTATTCAATGATGAAAGATTTAAATATAAGTCATATAAAACCAAGTCCGGATCTGTTGGGCAGTTCTGGATTGGCATTAAGACAGCAGATTTCCTGCACACTAATTGGACCTTTCAAACACTCGGAGACGTACCACTGCAGAAATGGGGAGATTATTTTTTGTACATACAGTATATCAGGATTTTAGGCAATCATTTTGAGTCAGTTTTAATGTTATTTTACCTAATGCTATTATGTCTTTGGAGTTTTTAAATTGAATTGGCCACCGGTCAATAATGTAATACTGTTGGTGCGGCGCAGGAGGCTGTAACCTGCTACAGCGACTTAAATAATTTTGTCGTTTGATTTTAGAAACACACTTTGATGCCTCCTGTCGGTAAACTCGAATCCGTGTAAGACGTTGATGGAGTCAAGTGTACTGCCTGCTTGATGTGTGTCTTCAGTTTCATAGTGGAGTCTTGTGCCAGACATATCCAAGCCCTAATTTACTTTGCCTCGGTCTGGAGCGATTGTGTATATTTGGATGCGTGTGCAGTTTCAGTGTGATTGCGTCAGTGTGAATATTTACATTGGTTTAAGATTTTCTTTCTTTTTTTTTTAAAGATGCTTCTATGACAATACATGAAAAACCATAACCTGTCTTTAAATAATGATTTAACTTTTTTACTGTATGCAACAAGAGTATTAACGTTGTGACTCAAACAGGCTCAAACAAGTGAGTTTTTAAAATTGCTGCTGACAAATATTAAGATTGGGGTGGGGCGAAACACAACTTGAGATATTTTTACCTTGCATCAATAAAGCATGTTTTATTGAAACGGGTCATATTTTACTACAGTACTTTTTTTTTCATAAACCTAGCACTCAACACATCATGGCAGAGGTTGGAAACAAGTCACATGGAAAAAATGGAATATGGAACAGATTTCATATGACAACTATCATTCTCCTTTAAGTTCAAACATAGCATGCCCTGATTATCAATCAAGGTGATCAAGTACTTAATAAACTTTTTACTTTCCTAAATGACCTGATTTTTGGCCCAATGTATTTACATTACAAGCCCCTTGCTGCAAGACAGAACTCTTCATTGAAACTTGAACTTCAGGTTTCATTAGAACATGTACATAAAACCATGCTCTGAAAGATGGGAGCAAATCCAAAAATGAGAGCAAATCAGTTAATACTGCATAGAAAAATGCACAATTACACATACAGCCCTGGCTATATGTATGTTTTCTGCCTTCATTCATTCCTAGAATTCCATAATAGACAAATCACCACCAGCCAATTACTTTTCAGGCGGATCTAAAAGCAGCCAAAAGTAATCAGCCATCAGATAGGTATCACAGACGATTATGTATTTCAAAGATTTTGTTTTTGAGTTTGTTTTGCTCTACGTCAGGCCTTGATGGCTCTGTTAATTCAGATGTCTCTTTAAATGCCTTGTGGCTGGGTTGCATTCAAACTACCGTAAATCTCTGAACTCACACTTTATATTGTTTCATGACTCTAACCATAGGTCTTACTGCAAGTGAACTCCATTGATGTACAGCATACGATCAGATATTTTTTGTCACAAATACACATTCAGCTTCAACCTCCATAACACACTTACAGTCAGATCACTTACACACAGTACATTATTTACATCCAAACTGCAATTTTGTATTATAATAAAGGACACACTGGCTGACACATTTTACACGAACAGAAATTTAGCTCCTTAAAATGCAAGTTACTGAGAGGAAATCCACTCCCTGAATTAACTGAACTGCATGAAAATCCATCACAACCCTGTTTAAACCGCTTTCACAGACATATTGGTTGTAAATATATAAGCGACGTCAATGTTACGACTTTAAAAGCATCAATGTAGTAATCTATCCATTTCAATTAGGTGACCACAGATCGAGGATGTCACTCACGGATCACCTGTGGAATGTAAGCAGAGAAAAGGACCAGACAGCATCAGTCAGGTTTGGCCTTATTCTGTTAAAAAGTACACCTGAGTTGTGGAACCTGTCCATTACACAATAGCCAGATTTTACTTAAATAACTTAAACTATTCAGCTATTTAAAATTGCACTGATCTTACTCTGAGCCATTAGTTCCAAAGAATTTTGGCTTGTGACCCTGTAGAACAAATCTACTACTAGAGACCCCTTATTACAATTATGGTCATGGTGTGGACCAAAGAGTGATTTTTAATGCTCAGAAGGATTTTTAGAGGCCTAAAGAGCTTAAATGATCCAGTATTTCACCAGAGAAAAAAGCAAAAATTTGTAAAAGGTATTAAAATTAATTAAATTGTTATTCATTGAATCATCTTGTGACCCTTTAGATTGATCTCAAGAGCCCTTCCTGAATCCTGCCCCAAGGTTGGGAAACACTGCCGTAAGCTTTAATTAAAATGGTCTAAAAAGCGTTCTGCTGATGACGACTTTTGCAAACCCCCGGACCTCAGGATGCTTGTGACCATCCTGAAATTGATGTATTTTGACTAATCCAAAGACCGGGAAACTAAATTAACAAATGTTAACCCCCAAAATGTGCATACATTATATGGCCTTATTGTAGCTCACTGATATATTCAAAGTAAATCCATCTTACTTGCCAGCGATTATGTAGCCTATGATTCATGCGTCACACCCCGTTTAGAGTCTCTGACCATTTTAACTTGTCTTAATTTTCTTAGCTGAGCACATCGCTCAGTTTAAAGCCAAATAAATTCACGACAGGTTTACCACCTAAGCCAGATGATTGAACATAATACTCTTTAGTTTCAAGCCAGCACAATAAAACTAAAAATAACTTCCTCTCCTGCACATTTAAATAGCTCAAGAAGATTCTTTGGGTATGTGTGATGTATTGCTTGACCTAAATACCTGCAGATGGAGTAGGACCATAAACACCCTGCATCATATACAGCACTCAAAAGAGCCAAAACATTTACTGTATTTATTGCTATGTGCTGCATGTGCAGCAACACACGTTTAACAGGATTTATAATTTGTTTGTTTTTTGTTTTTCTTGGGTGCTTCTAATGCAAATATGGCTTTTTAGTTTAATAGTTTGGTAAATAAAAACATTACTGCATTAAAAACCATTTTCTTCCATTACTTGAGAGGGCTACCCCTCCACTATGTCTTTAGTCATATGGGTAAACTCAAGACTTTGTTATTACCTCCATCTAGTGGTTATTATTTGTATTACATAAAAACGGTCATCTAAAGTTATTCAATTAATCAATTATTGGCTATTACTATTAAATAAGTAGGCGGATGTTAACTGTATAATGTGTGCTGTTGTCCTTTTTTAATACTAGATGCATGGCAATCTGTTATATGAAAGGATTACTTTAGCATTTTTAGAAACTGAAGAGATTATTTTCACATATTTGGGAATTAATTGAAATCACAGCAGCACTCTGACAACTTGAAACTGTGAAAGAGTCATAAGTCACCCCTGCAGCTTTTGACGAATCTCACATGTAGGCAGATGTACAGTAAACACACGTGCATGCCCATTTTACTGATAATGCAATTACAGATACAAAATGTAAGTTTAAAAAAAAAAGCAACATCACGTAAACTTGCATTCAAAAAAACAAATGCTGTATAACCCCGTTTTACTTACTCAGCACCCGCAGCTGGGCTCTGCTTTTTGCCTTCCCAGAGGTGAACTCCACCGCTCCGTTCATGTCTGGGGAGGTTTGCCTGAGGGTCAGCCTGTGGACCGTGCCCATCTTCTCCAGGCGTACCCGAGAGCACGGCTGTAAGGGCTCCCCGTTCAGACTCCACACGGGAGCTTTGAGGGCAGGGACCGAGACCTCGCATTCAAAGCAGGCTTCGTCGGGGGCCATGACTTCCACATCCTTCAGCTCTCTGACCATTAGCAGAGACTGGGCTGCGTCAGAGCACAAACGAGAACACGTGTTTAGAAAGGTTGCCCGCTTGTGTATTTAGGAGCTGAACTGCCACACCCAGATTTGTTTGCGACCCCTGGCATCTTCTGGTTAAATCGGAGGAGTCTTTTAGCTTAGTTTATCCAGTTGTTGAATCATTTCTTGTGGTGAGTTCAAGTGTCCCAGCAAGCCACGACAGCGTGACAGTGAGCCAGCGTGCACGCAGAAGCAGCTAAACGGAATTCAGCCATTGTCATATCTATAATTTACACCTTTGATTTTCCTACTGAGACATGTCAAAATGTCCTCCGTGAAAATGGCCCATTGTTACTTTTAAGGTCAGGTCTTTATGAAAAGAATTATTATGACACAATGTGTGTGTAGATGGTTGAACTGGGCATGCCATTAGAATCCACTGCAACTGATGCAGCTTCAACAACAACAGAACTAAATGACAGAAGAAAATCACCTCTTTAAATTTAAACAAGGCAAGAGTGGAAGGACAATGGGCATGTGGAAAATTGAGGCTAAATTTGCCTGGTATTCTTATCCCTTTGCAATCAGACAGAATACGTGTGATAGCTTTGCTTTGCCACTAGATGGAGCTATGAGGTAATGTATGAGGTCTCTCTGTTGCATATTAGACTGCTGCCATTGTTATTTTACAACACTCTTTGGGTGTGTTACTGGGGAAAAAGGAAGCACATACTAATAACAAGAGCAGTAGCCCAACACTGCTCAAAAAAAATTAAAGGAACACTTTGAAAACATCAGATCTCAATGGGAAAAAAACAATCATGCTGGATAGCTATACTGATAAGGACTGGGTAATGTGTTAGGAACAAAAAGGATGCCACATCCTTTGATGGAAATGAAAATGACCAACCTACAGAGGGCTGAATTCAAAGACACCCCGAAAATCAAAGTGGAAAAAAATGATGCGGCAGGCTAGTCCACTTTGCTGAAATGTCACGGCAGCATCTCAAGATGGTAAGTAGCCTGTATGGCCCCCACGTGCTTGTATGCATGTATGCATCGCCTCATGCTACCAGCAGTGACACTGACCCTAGCTGAATGCAAAACTAGTGAAAACAGTCAAAAAAAAGATGAGGAGGGGAAAAAATGTCAGCGGCCTCCACCTAAAACCATTAAAACCGTTCCTGTTTTGGGGGTCGTCTCATTGTTGCCCCTCTAGTGCACCTGTTGTTAATTTAATTAACACCAAAGCAGCTGAAACTGATTAACAACCCTCTCTGCTACTTAACTGACCAGATCAACATCCCAGAAGTTTAAATTACTTGATGCTATACTCTGCTTAAAAAGTGTTCCTTTAGTGTTTATTGAGCAGTGTACATATCCAAGCTTCATTTTTGTGGTCAAACCGGTATTGAGAGTCAGATTTAAATGTTTCTGCCCTGGGTTGGATTGTATTACACTGATTATATTGTACATTTGCAAAAAAACAAATGGCTGTGAAAACCAAAAGCTAGGCTGCAAACTGATCATGAACTCTCTTACCCTCCACTCGCAGTTTGGCAGAGCATGTATACTCTCCAACCTGGACGCTGTACGTGCCCTCGTCATCTAGCGCCACCTGCTGGATGATCAGTTTGCGATAACAGCCTTCGCTGCAGATCTCAAAGCGCTCGGAGGGTAGGATGACGTTGCTGCCTTTGTACCAGCGGATGCTACATCTGGGGTTAGACACAGTGCAGTCGAGGATCACACGGCTCTTCTCGAGCGCCGTCTTGTCCTGCAGAGGTTTCACAATGTTGACAGGAGGCTCTGAAAAGGACAAAGTGCAATTTAGGTTCAGGATTTACTGTAGAACTGGATGACTGATGGCTGTCTGACTTTATATATATTTCCACATTTTGTTCAACAAGATAAGCCCCACAAATCAACAGGCTTTTGACCCTCTTTAATTTTAATATGAACAGAAAATAAATTGCACAGCTTTAAATTCTTACAATACGTAAACCACCGCACAATTCTGTGGGTGAAACACATTGATAATCTAACGAGTGAACTCATAGGTCATACACTTCATGGAGTTGGGACTACAAACAGTCATGCTCTATAACCCACATGGATAAACATGCATCATAAATGTATACATACATAATTATACACCTATTAATATGTATCCATTATACCTTCCACCTCCAGATAAGCGACTGATTCAACATGTCTGGCCACAAATTTGATCTCTCCAGAGTCCTCTGCTCGCACGTTGCACATAAGAAGAAAATGTTTGGTCCCTGAAATAAGAATAAGACTGTGTAGGTAAATAATATACCAGGCAACAATACCAGACACATCATTTTCCCCATTTCTATTCGTAGGATATTATTTACAGATTTACAAATGTCAAATTTTAATCAGGACATTTTCAACATCTGTCTCTGTCTTCGCAGTGTTTATGAGCATAACGTCCACAGCAGAGATGTGCAGAAACTATGAAGTACGTGTCTGTGATTCTGAAGCTGACCTTCCTGGCGGATCTTGATGGTGCTGGTGGGTTGTATCCGCTCCCCGTTTTTGTACCATTCTCCTTGAACGTCCTCAACTGAGATCTCGCACACAAACACAGCGTTCTGATCTTCCTGGATGTCCAGGTCCTCGAGGCCCTGCAGGGTCAGCAGCTCACGCTCTGCAGAGAGAATCGCCGTTAAAGCATATTTATGATTTACAATGGGCACAATATCAAAGTGACAAAAGAACAACATCCACAATGCTCTAGAAGGTTATTTTTCATCAGAACAGGATGAAGGACAGGAAGGAACAGGACGTCTGTGCCACATGATTCCCTTTCACCTTCCTAAAATACTGTAAATGCATAAAACTGTTGCATTATAGCGTACAGCTGTACATTGAAAGCTAACTGTTATTGAACAGAGGTTTATGTGCTATGCAGGAAATATCTGGAGAAGTCCTCTGATGTTGTTCTGCCATTAATTCAAAGCCAGGCTCCGATTCAACAGGCAGCGCCACCTCCTACAGTATTACTAAAAGAACTTATCAGAAATAATTTACTATATTCCATACTGTAACAGAACTGTCATCACAGTAATATGCATATACTGCTACCAATCTAGCCACTAATAGTATTACTATACTAGTAATCTAGTCAATGGTTCCGAAAGCGCTCATAACAGTAATCTAAGCTCTAACAGTAGTTTACGTCACCCATTCGCACACCGATGGCGACGCAGCTGCCATGGCCTCCACCGGGGCAACTGCCTGCCCAAGGACACTTCGACATGTGGACAGGAGGAGCTGGGATCGAGCCACCAACCCTGGGATTAATGGGCGACCACGCTACCTTCTGAGCCACAGCCGCCCTCAAGTGAGTGCTTTCTTTTCTCTTTACAAGTGTTTAGGTGTATGCTTATGTGATAGATGTAACATGCACACGTAGTAACACAGGGGCTCCAGCAGGGGGAACATAGAGCCGCTGAGCTACGCTGTGGGACGACTCGCTCCTTCCTGTCAGTCAGTAAACACACATA
>JAVQJF010037679.1:0-33164 GCA_036023855.1 Gadopsis marmoratus
GGGTCTGTAGATATAGAGTTGGCTTGAACTTGCTCTATATCTACAAGTGCTATGAGATAACTTTGTTATGATATAGCGCTATATAAATAAAATTTGATTTGATTTGATTTGATTTGATACTACCTAATCTCCAAGCTTCTGTTGCTTTAGGAAAAAAAATAAAAATGTATGCATTATGCAGCAATTCTCCTGTAAACTCTTTCTTGCTGACAAATATTACTCTAGTGCATTCAAATAACTTGGGATACACACACCATCAGAGAATGTTCTAAGGTAAATGTTTCCAATCTGAGGCAGACAGGTGAAACAATGAGCCCTGCAGACTGATGGAAACTTGGCACTGCGACGTTAGCGCAGCTGTCATAAACACTGCTGTATATTAATTGTGTTTCTGTCACACACACAAGTTAATTACAAGCACCCCGGCTGAGGCTGTGGGGTCCACTCCCCTTTCCTCCCATTGTGTCACATTTCATTTAATTTCACCAAACATTTAAATAGGTGCCGCGCTTGTTGTCTTTGCAGCTTCGGATCACTGTCATTCTGCCAAACGAGGACAACAAATGCACTCTCCTCCCAGTACCGTCCAGTCGAAGCTGTGTTTCACATCGACACAAAGTCAATTATTGTCAGTAATTACAAGTATCTTGGGGTGTTTGAGTGGAGGCTGAATTACAAAAGCTGTAAAACATGGATTAAATTGCATAAGCTCTTGATGGGAGGAGGCCGTTAATCTGTCTCTCAGATTCAACTGGCCTAATGTCTCTAAAGCTAGTGATGTAGCCAGCAGTTTGCAGTTCATTGGCAGTGTCTTGGTGGTCAGTTTGAACAAATATCTCTTAGCCTTCTCTTCACTCAAAGGGTAAAAGAGTGCTCACCGTCATGTCACCTGTGGAAAGGCGCAAGGTCACTACGGGATAATGCCTTGCATAACACAAAACACAAAGTATCACTCGTTTTCATGGACATGAATACAAGTTCTTGACCCTGTAGCCCATTTCATATGATTTCGAAATAAGAGGTGTAGAGTTTATATGGGTTTATGAATACCTAAATATGTAACAATTAATAACCTCAAAGAGGCGCCAAAATGACATAGTTAACACATTAGTTGGTATAAAAAGGACTTCATTTCAGGCTATCAGGAGTAAACAGTGTTTACATTAAATAATATAATTGAAATTATATTAAATTCACCTAAGGATGATAGCCAATCAATCAATCTCAAATCAAGGATACTAGACTATTAATTTGGAACTCTGACTGATAATAAAAATTAACCACAAACAAAATAACCATATCAATACTCTTAGTATAGGTTGAATGGTTTTGGAGTTCTGAATAGTAGAGGTTGGCAAAATTCACTCTTGTACATTAAATACGGTCGAGCAGAATGTATATCCAAATATTTATCAAATAATAAAAAAGTAGAATTTCAATTCGATTCAATTTTATTTATATAGCGCTATATCATAACAGAGTTATCTCATAGCACTTGTTAATATAGAGCAAGACATTCCCACCATGAGCAAGCGCTAGGCGACAGTGGCAAGGAAAAACTGCCTTTTAACAGGCAGAAACCTCAGGCAGAACCAGGCTCTTGGTGGGCGGTCATCTGCCTCGACCGGTTGGGTACTACAGGAACACAATAAGTAATCCAACTAAAACATGTACTTGACTCTGATGCATTTCAGTCAATCTGGATTTAACGTTGTTGTTTTGTGTCATGTTGTGAATGACGCAAAAGACACATTGGAAGCTCTGGCCGTTGTAATCGGATTTCAGACATCTGATTAAAATCACATTTGAAATTGTTCCTCTGTTCTGATTGTTGTTGAGATATTTTTAGCAGATGTGACTTCTGTCCTTTTTAACTGTTAATACATTCAAACCTACTTTTGTCACTACACACCAATTCAACCATGGTTGTTGAACGATGGTGTCTGTTTTTGAGTGAAAACAGGCAGACTTGTACAGACTTCTACAGACTTGTACAGGGGGCCCTGGACAAGGCTGGATTTTCAGAATAAAAGCCTTAGATGGCAACAACTCATATGTAGACATATTTTCAGCTAGAAACTCCATTCAAACCGTAACTGTTAGGCTGAATGTAGAGAGCAACCCCATAAGTAGTAGTTTGGTGTTTTCCTGACCTTGAAATTTGCTTTGCCCATCTGTGAAATTTTGATGCCCAGTGCAGAACACACTGTGCACAGGTGGAAGGAGATATGCAAACAAGTGTGAGGTTCATTCAAATGAGGCAGCGCAAAGTAAAATATTTTGGTTCTTGGTTCTCAGAGAATGTGAGAATAGACATCTGAGAATCACGTCTGTTTCTGGTGCAAAGATTTATTTACACTCGCAAACAAAGTACTTTGAGCATATGTGCAGCAATACTGGAAAAATGCTAAAACTACAGAAACTATTTTGGGTGTCTGTTGTCCACAGTAGCTTTATGTATGAAAAGCTTCTCCTTCAGTTCACTAAATCCATGCAGCGACCGAAAGGCGGCAGGATGATGGACAACCTGAGCCCATTAATACTGTATTCATATTGTATACAAGAAATGTGTTACGGAGCAGACGTTGCTGTTACATGAGAGCAGGATGAAAGAGAACATTGATGAAACTTGTGAAAAACTAAAAAAAATGAGGGTTGAGATGATCTTCTCTACGAGATGATTGGCCATTGAAACAGGTGACGTGCCCTATGTTCAACTTTTCCCTGCAATGTTCTACAATGATTTCATCTCATCGCGAACCTTTGAGCTGGCCATTAGAGCTGAGAGTGACAGTGTTAAAAACGCTGTTTGTAAGACGTGTAAAGTAGTTATCAAATACACCAATGACTCAGGAAAGAGTGGCAAACCACTGTTATAATTTTATTACACAACATTTAATTGCCTTTGTTATAAAATATATGACACGACACCGTTAACTGCAAAATGAACACTGTTGTGTGTGAGGGGTGGTTAGTCAAACTAAATAACTAAAACGATATTCATGATGATGTATGCAATTGACAGACAGACAGGCAGACAGACATACATACCCTCTCCTCTCCTCTGCAAGGCTGGACTTCACCTGGAGATTTAAAAAAGCTAGGAAGATAACGTGGTTAGCATATACCTATAGGTATACCCAGGACATTAAAGTGTGAGATTTTCATTACATATTGCCATTTTGGTTTCTGAAGAAATATTTGCTTATCTGAATATATCAGCTTAACAGCTTTTTATGGCCGCAACTTCAAAAGACTAGAGGGAATGTTCAAAAAACAGGTTACAAGTAGGTCAGTGTGCTGCATTTGCAGAGATGTGAAATAAAAACCCCTGAGGGTGTGTTTTCATTTGAGACTGCTGCACCGCACCACTTCTAAAACAGAGATCTTAGGAATAGCTAATATAATAATACAGTATAATAATGGTCTACAATATAATTCAAAGTGCAGGTTTAGCTCTTCTAATAGATGGTTTGTGAAAATAAATTCATTAAAAATAACACGCAACAAAAGATTCACTATAATGCACCTTCAGTCGAATATGCAATCAAGCAGAGCAAATGAGTGCTGCAATGAGTGTGCTTGTGAATGTATTATATTCACATTACAGGCCGTTCATTCTGAGTCAGCTTGTGCGTGCCACATACTATCAGCCACCTCTGACTCGTGAGGCTTATCACCACTTCTGCCTGTCAAACCAAACATACATGAGTCACTTCCTCAGAGGCAGGTAAAAAACACCTCGGAACTACCAGACCTCTGCCTCTTTTTTACAAATTCCTGCTTCACTATTTCACAGAAGCTCCTCCTGCAGTAGATAGCAGCTTCTAGAAGAAGAGCTTCTTAATGTGAGAGACACATGTCGGCTGTCACGAGAGAGCAGTAATCTGATTTCAATTCAGCCAGCTGGGTTTTTAATATCCCATGTTATGCAGTCCAGGACCCCAGAGGATCTCAATGCACACAGGAATTGTAGATATGACAGCGTACACATACATGAAAACAATCAATCTTTATTTGTACTGCACCTTTCATACAGATAAGTGCAGTTCAAAGTGCTTCACAGATGATAAGACAAAACAAGTGTAGAATATAAAAACAGAAACACACAACGGAATGAATATGAACAGTGCACGCGAGAAAATGAAAGATAAAAATGTTATAGAATATGAGCAATAATTAAAAGTTGGAAAATAAAATAAAAACTAAATTAAAAACCAGATGAAATCAATGAAAAGGAGAAAAAATAAAATGAAGGAATTAATACTATTGACGCTCGCCTGACCTAAATCCAATAGAACCTCTGGGACATTATGTTTCGGTCCATCCGATGCTGCCAGGTTGCACCTCAGACTGTCCAGGAGCTCAGTGATGCCCTGGTCCAGATCTGGGAGGAGATACTCCAGGACACCATCCGCTGTCTCATTAGGAGCCCCGACGTTGTCAGGCAGCATACAAGCAGGTGGAGGCCATAGAAGCTACCGAGGACCATTTTTGAGTTGCTGCAATGACATTTCAGCAAAATGGACTAGCCTGCAGTATAATTTTTTCACTTTGATTTTCGGGGTGTCTTTGAATTCAGCCCTCTGTAGTTTGATCATTTTCATTTCCATCAAACAACGTGGCACGCTTTTGTTCCTAACACATTGCCAAGTCCATATCAGTATAAATATCAGTATGAATTTTTTTCCCCATTGAGATCTGATGTGTTTTCTATGTGTTCCTTTAATTTTTTTGAGCAGTGTAGTTTGTCATGGTGTTGAATTTGTGCTATACAGAGGTGTTTCTAATATTTACTCTACTCTCATTGATAAATGAGCAATTTGCAGTCAGCTGTCACTGACTGCTGATATGCACCCATCAACATTTTATTCAGTCAACATTTATTATTTATATTGATGTTAGCATTAGTACCACTGGTGTTGCTATACATCTGTATATGGAACTGTGCTGTGCTGCTGTATGTTTTCTTTCCTCCTGCTCTCTCTACCCCACTCCTTCCTCTCTCTACCTCTACCTCTCTCTCCACCCAACCGGTTGAGGCAGATGACCGCCCACCCAGAGTCTCGTTCTGGTTCTGAACGAGGTTTCTGCTGTTAAAAGGGAGTTGTTCCTTGCCACTTGCCATTGTTCCGACCACACATACTTGAGCCTGCTGTGTCCGTGTGCAGTATTTCACAACTATCTTACTGCAGGACCACGTCCTGCTGTACACAGACTCCAGAGGCAACAGCAGTGCTGTAGACAAACCACAGAAGCCTGACCCACTTTTAAAGCTGACTAGGAGTGAAGTGTTTGCTCCTCAGGATGGTGGGGGGGAGGGGTGCTTGGGTGCTGGACGAAGGTCTGGACGAAAATTAAAAATCTTGCAGCTCACCATCATCACCTCAGGTCAGAACCACAGACACACATAGCGCATCGTGGAAAATGTCAGGGTGTCAAATAATGTGACGGACGCACTGCCAGGCAAGACAGCGTGCTCTTTGAAGGGTCGTCATTGTCATAGCCCTTCTCACTATTATCGAGCTAATCACTTCGCTTGTCCACTACCCAGCAGCCCCCAGTGCTGTCACATTTGCATTTTTTCTTCCCCTTTTTCATTAGTCTTTTCAGCTTGGTGTTAAAGAGCTTTGTCCACAAAATACGAATTGTGATAATTAATGGCACAACATGTTTCTCATTTAAAATCTAATCTAAAGGAGGTGGACACAAATTAGCCAGTCTAATTGAAAAGCTAAAAGCAATAAAAAACAGCTCTCCAGAAGCTTAATGCAATTCTTGAATGGGTGAGGAATGAAGTAAGGGGCTCGGAGTTGGGTAAAATCAATGGTAGTAATGTGGCTTCAGTAACCTTCCTCTTAGTGCTGCTTGCCTACACAGAGCTCCTGAATCACCATCTGTGGACACATTTTCAGAGAGCAAAATTATGAGTGAGCATTGTGTTATTAGAATAATTATCAGTGTTTCTAACAAGGATGCCTGTGTGCTCATTGCTGAAAAGGTGCAGTTGAAACATTTAAATATTAGTTGAAATTCTGAAAGTTGACATGGTAGTTAAAATACAAATAGTGAAAAAAAGCTGAAAGGAGAAGTGCTAAAAGACATTCATCTTTATTCAGTGTTTAAAATGAATCAAACTTGTAGGGTCACTTGAAGTGTAATTGCCAAAAAGCAGTGGAACTATCAGTTGAAGAGTAAGAGAGTGTCATGGGTATGAGGCATGGAAAGGACCCAAACGCAGACAATCAGGCTGATGGGAGCAGCGCAGGAAACTTCAGAGGACAGAGGCTGCAGCTGGACAGGAGCAGGGACTGGAAATAGCAGGTGTCAGCCAGGGTACCAAACAGGGGTGGGCCGCCAACTGGAATTCAAGAACAGAGGTGGGCCAGCGCTGTGGTGCTGGGCCGTGGAGACCGCCAATGGCATCGAGAGCCATGATCTTCTGCGGCCTCCCCGGGGCCGCGTGAATATGGCCAGGCGAGTGCCCTCATAGGGTGACCGCTGGGTGTCAGGGTGGCAGTCTATACAATACCCCAGGAGCTTAAAAAGGCTGAATTTGGGGTTTCTGGCTCAGAAGAGGCAAACTGGAGGTTAGCCGGACCTGGCTTGGACATGTGACTGTCCACTGGGTCCGAGACTGGTCGATTCATTCTGTCATGGGAGTGCAAAGTACCAGAGGCAGGGAAGGGTCCCAACAGCAGACAGTGCAGGCTGACAGGAGCAGTTCAATGATTTATTTGTAGTAAATTAGCTTTCATGCAGGTAATACAGGTGGACAGGCAGGTAGGAAGCCTGGGAACATGTAAGTCTGGAGACAAAATCACGAGAAACAGCCACAGGGGCAAAACAGGAACACGGAAACTAAACATAGCACAGCAGTAGTACTAACAGTAAAGCAAACAGGATGAATTGACAAAGGGAAGGAACGGGTATATATAGAAAAAGGCCTAAGGAGGGAATCGGGGCAGGTGAGCACTGGAACACAGGTGGACCTAATCAAAGCAGGCGGGAAAAGAACAAAGACAAGAAGTAAAACTAGAACAAACACGCAAAAGGATAGACTATCCAAAATAAAACAGGAAATGAACCTAGAGCAAAGAACGGGATGCTACAGTAAGTACTGGAAGCAGCTGAATTATGTGTTCAAGAGTAAAAGAAATTAAAGCAGCTGAAGTGCCAGTTAAAGAATGAGAGATGAAAGCAGCTGAAATGTTTATTTAATCTTTATTAAACCAGGAAGTATTTTCTGAGGGAGACCTGGCCAAGTCAGCATACCAGGTACATTTTAAATAGAACTAAATCACAATAGACAGGAAACACATTTGTCAGTTGAAGAGTGAGAGATGACAGTATTTGACATGCCAGTTGACATGTAAATAAAATAAATAAACTGTAAGTAGTACTAAAAGCAGCGCAATTGTCAGTTGAACAGTAAGTAATGAAAACAGTAGAAATGTCAGATGAAAGCAGTGGCAGTAAGTTGAGTGAGGGATGAAAGTGGTTGAAATATCAGTTGAAGAATAAGAGTGAAAAGCAGATGATATTTCAGTGTACGTGAAAGCATTGAAAGCAGTTGTATTGTCTGTTCAATAGTAAGATAAAAGCAGTTGAAATTCCAGTTGAAGACTAAGGATGAAGAGCAATTGAAATGTCTGTGCATGTATAGCCACTGAAATCTGTTTGCTTTTCTGTTAAAGAATAACTGATGAAAGCCGTTGAAAAGAAAGAGGTTGAGGCAGTTTAAATGTCAGTGTACATTTCAAGTGAAAGCAATTGAATTATCAGTTGAAGAGAAAGGGATGAACGTGTCAGTTCACGTGTAAGTTTTGAAAGTATTTCAAAGCTTTAAAAGCTTGTATGTGGACCTTGACTTGGGACTTTAGCAAACTAATATTTGTCAAGAATCAACTTTCGTGCTTAATAGATCCATCTCCATGGAAACAGAAACAATTTAATCCACTGATGGTGACTTTCGGCACAGTTGAAAGTGCTGATGATGATTGTTTTGCAGATTTCTTTCTCTTCCTCGGGCTGTGCAGAAGAAGATGAGAGAGAAAAAATGTTTGAGTGATGACTGCCTTTGATTCTGGACTGTCTTAGTTCATCCAAAACTAAACTAGCATGAAAAAAGTGTACTTGTTGGCTCCTTGTCAGGCTAAACATTAACCGTACATAACTGACCATGGACGATGGGTGGACTGAATTTTGATAGAATGTGGTCTTGCTTGACAGAGCTGCGCAGCTTTTAACCTTTGCCAAGTCTCCAGGTAGACACACAAGATTCTCATGTATAAAAAGAACGGGCTACATTTTGATCTGCTGGAGAGGCCTGGATGCCGCCGACCCTCACCATTCTGCCCCTCCATGAATCCATTGAGCACCCAGCAAATGTGTCTCCCACAGCCGGCTTGTTCTCAGACATGTTCACACACTGGATGGAAAGAGGAATCTGCAGGCTAATTATCCCTGAACCGCTTGGATTTGGACAACCTGCCAGGTATCTTCTGATTGGTCCATTCACTGGTTGTCAAGACCAGGATTAGTGTGGACAGCGAGGGAGGTGGACAAACCCCTGCGGTGAGCCAGTCAGGCCTCCACCCCATCTGACAAGAGCACCAAAAGGCCTCTTTATCAGGGTGCAGATGGAAATGCCTGCAGAAAGGGCAGGGTGTGGTATGTGGCTACCTATTATGCTTGTCTTTTGTTGAAAGATGGCTCTGATGTGAGAGTGAAGGAGGATTTCATTGCAAGCCTCAGAGTAGAGTGCGATTCAAACATGAACTCCAGTGTTTAATACCAGAGGCCTTCAGAGGTCCAAAATACTACCTGCGACTTATCTAGGATGGGCCTCATTCAGAAATGGGTTTGAATGGACCTGATAGCAACTTGAGCTGAGCCTGAACAGACACAAAGAAGGAGGGATTCAGTTTTGAAAAGGTACTACGGAACATGATAAAAAGTGTATTAAGAATCAAAATTAGATCAGCAAATACTTGATATTAAAAGGATCACGGTAAAAAAAGAAAGAACGAAAACATAATATGGACTTCCCCACCCTGTGTCTTTCCAATGAGGAGAGCCGTCACTTCAAACGGAGGCTCTTGCTTAGTTCGCTCTGACTCTTTGGGACCCAGGGTCCGGGCTCAGCAGGCGTATTTTGTAATCCACCTATGGTCTGAATGAACGAATTTCTTGGTCCGATATTACTTTAGTGAATAACATTTGATATATCTCATAGAAATGGTGGACAAAACAACAGAAAATGAGACCCAAGTTCTAATAAACTGGCAACCTCTATGGTTGTCATCATGCTTCAAGTCAGTAATTTGTCATTTTTATATTGTTTGTTTACTGGCCGATTAAAAAATGTAGTTATTTTTTTGTTCCCTTTAGATTGAATGAAAACGTATGTTTGTATTTATAGAAACCTGGGACAATTTGGCCTTCTGGACTGTTTGGGTAAGGTCAGGTTTTTGAGGGTTTTGACCCTGCATGTACACATAGGTATTGGCCAGCCTCCAGTAGCAGACGTCCCATCCCAGTCTACAGAGCTCCTCAGAGACCCAGCAGGGTAATGAGTGCAGCCCTCAGAGTAGCAGGTTAATGTGTTTTTATTGCCGTGGTGAAGCTAATAGAGTTGTGATGACTCCACACCTGCCACAGGCAGACGTGGGGAAAAGGAAAAAAAGCCACCATGAAGTCTCCCACAAGGCCCAGGGCTGTCTATGGGCAAGAGTGCAGCTGACAGATAAAGCATTTGACAGTGACACGTTGCTATGGGATGACAACAAAAATGACTAGAATTTTAAAACACACATTGTCTCTTCCCACTACACTCTCCTCCCTGCTAGCTTCTTCCAGTAATTTCTGCTCTTGCTTCAATTTTACATAAATAAGTGGAGACTAGAGGAAATTACATAGAGACACAGACATTAAGGGTCTGTCTGTGTGAATTATTCCATCCTTATTTCCTCTCATAGACATAATTTGGCTGATTTTCTTTCACGGACCGCTAATTTTCACTAATCCACCCTCCATAAATTTTCCAATTATTGAACATTACATTACCCTAAAATGCTCTTCATTAAGGTTATATCCTATTGTTCAAAATAATCTCAACACCACAGGCAACAAAGTAATACCACAAATTAAAAGACCCACATTACCTATATGGCTTCATTCTCTTCCAGACAGTCACAGTGAGGGTTAGGAAGGTTATTTCATAGTGTCATCAGCTACACAACACTGAACACCTGCTTCAAATGATACTTAGTAATGGAATGGACTGGTGAACTAAAACTCCAGTGTAATCTAATTACTTCCTGCTTCTATTGGATCACTTTTGCTCCAAAATCCATGTCTATGCTGCAAAAGCAACATTTAATTCTAATTTACAGGCCTTATTGTGGAACGTATTAACACACTCTACGACCACTATCAACTCTTAGCCTATTTCAAGATGGCACACCATTTTTTCAATTAGATTACTAAGTGTGCTCATACTGCTAATACAAGGCAAAAAAAAAGCCAGCTATCTACCCAGACAGCTGACACATAGCCCGCTCCCAAAAAGCATGCAAACATTTGCCGTTTCATGCCTTGTTTACAAGAATAAATTAATATATATCCAACACTGCATCAAAAATATATTAAAGATAGCTTTTGAAACATGAATTGTATAATTATCATTGTGTGTAACCAGAATTACAAAAAATACTAATAACATTATATAATAAACCATATAGTGTAATGCATGTGCATGAAGTCTAAAGCCAAGGCCACGAGAGGCACAGCAAAATATAATCTGCATGTCTTCACCAACTGGTGGTTCTGGAGGCTTGGTGACACAGTAACTGCTCTGTAGATGTTTTTTCTCGACAACCTTTTAAGCATTTAAGGATAATTGAACTCCTTGATGGCCGAAAGGCTCTAAACAAGTTGTTAAAAAAAAACACAAAACTTCTTCTTCTGTCATATTTCTGGCAGATTAGACGGATTGAAGAAATATTGTCCATGTAACCACAGCTGGTGACTGCTCCTATCGTAGCTGGCAAGCCTGCTAACTAACCGGGAACAAGTGACAGTAGCTCAGTTTGCTAACTGCCAGTTGGTTGGCAGCTGCTAACCGGACATTAAGATAGAGTTATTTTAAGATCAACTCTCTCCCAGCTGTCTGTAAACCAAGCCTGAATTCATTTTGCTCCAAAACTGTGCCATTTTGAATGCTCAAATGAGCGAGTCACTTTTCACCTCTCGTTGTGCTATGGAGCAATGTTTTCATGACCGGGTACCTGTTATGTTTATATTTTCTGTTTTACAAGAGTACCAAAAGCAGGTGACACGATACAATATCTTGTTAATGGCTTCATGCTATTCCATTGCCTGACAGTCGTTGGCTGTGACAGACCAAGAAACATTACAAACCTCAATCTAAACAGCGCAGGTATTATAGAAAAGGTTTTTAATAATCAGCATTCAATTGTGCGTACAAACATTAAAACATTGATGAATCTGGAAAAAGTTCTTATTTCCAAAGTGTTTGTAAGAATAATAGTTACATGTGGTCAAAACCATAGGTAATTTGAATTTTGGTCGGGTTGAAGGTGCTTGGATCTATGCTTGACATTACCTAGAACTTGCTCATGGTGGAATTGTTGGGTCTATACATATAGAGTTGTTCTAGACTTGCTCTATATTAAGAAGTGCTATGAGATAACTTTGTTATGATATGGCGCTATATAAATAAAACTGAATTGAAATAAACTGAATTGAAGATATTGCACGTAAAATATTATATAACCATTAATGCAAAATAAGGACATTGAATCGAAGTAACTATGATACTTGAACTTATAAGCATTCTGATACTCATAATGCCTTTTGACTGTTGTTATTTAACATCATATACATGCATTATAAATGCATTATAATTGAGAATGTAGGGATTTTTGTTTACTTTTTGGCAGTGTCCACTTGCCCTCTTCTCGCATGTTGTCCTCCTTTTCCTAGAGTTACTTCTAAAGGCATCCACAGGGGCTGTCTTTGACCTAGTGGAGACAAAGGCATAGTAAGTTTTACCAGTTGAATAAAGTCAGAGAGAAGAGAACAAAACCATTAGCTGATTGTAAGAGCAGCACAATGTTTTGGAGTTGGAACTCCAGCAGTGTGCAGGTGTGTAAAATAGAATTTAGCTGTCAGATTAGTTTTAATTCCATTTCATCCCCCCCAAATAACCCCTTTATGACCAATCACTCAACAGTTGCATGACAAGGTTAGTTTTACACAACACCAAAGCAATGTGAGTTTTCAGCCGAAAAAATTTCTCTTGCCAAAATGTAATCAGTTTGGAATTAATTTAATCCCCGATTCATAGGGCGAATAGTAATATGTCTTTTCCTTAATCATTGTGTCTCCAGTAGAGTTCAATTGCATGCTACATTCCTCCTCCTGACGTCTCAGCCTGTGTGCACAGAAAAGCCTTTCATTCCCTGTCACATCACTTTGAAAACAGTGTAAAATGCATGGAACATCTAAGCACAGCCCAGCAGTCCCACACAGTGTTGGTTCAGCCCCAACAATAATCCACCTCAGATCCTCGTAATTCTGTTAAAACAACAGATCAGGGCAGCCACGTCTGACGGGAAGATTTCAGCAGCTTATCTTGCACCTTTCCAGTGATAGATGAAATATATTCTTCTCTATTCTGGATTGTTTGATTGTGTATGTCAGTGTGAGAAGACTCATGCATAAAGTCTCCAGGTTCTGCATACATTCTATGCACTTTACAGTAGTTGTTATTATCATCATCATTTTCTTGTTTTTATTTTGGCAATGGCTTTAAGCGGTCACTGTATAACTTACTTTGAGGGACACTCTTCTTTGTTTATTTAGTTATGGTGGCAATTGCAGATGACTGCCCACCCAGAGCCTGGTTCTGGTCATGTGGACAGGGATGTGCACTGAATTTGGTTCGCCAGTCGCCATAGAAGGCCGACCACTGCTCCAGCTCCCCTCGGAAGAAGGACGGCCAGATGGGTTAAAAGCAGAGGATACATTTCAACGTGGAACACGATTGTATATGTGTGTTTGAGTATTGTTCTCTGCACGTGTGCACATGTGTATCATGACTGACCAATAAACGACCTTGGGGTCCAATTATTAGTGCTGCCCACGGTGGGAATTGTTGGGTCTCTGTAAATAAAGACCTGCTTCTATATGAATAAGTGCTATGAGATAACTTTGTTGTAGTATGGCGCTATATAAATAAAATTTAAGCTAACTCATGCTAACTTTTTTCCCCAAAAGGTTTTTACATCAAGCTGACAAATTGTTAAAGATGCTCTTATTAATTTTTGCTAAATGTTGCTGCTAACTGCTCCACTATGTTCACCAGCTATTTGCTAACTTTTTCTGTCTGCAGTTTGGTTCTAGGCAGATATAGTACAGTCAACTTCTCTTTGCCTTCTCAGTATAAATGGCTGCCTGATCCTGCTGGAAACGGGGCTGAAGTGAGCTGTGAGACTTAACCAAAACTGTAAAGTTGAGGGTTTCAAAACAGTAACAATGAGCTGAAAGAGGCTTAAAAGCTCCATAGAGCTGAGGGGAACTGCAGAGTGATAATTTTCTGTGGGTCCAGCCTGAGTGTACCCTTTCACATTACACGTGGTAATTTGATCAGTTAATATACCAAATCTTGATTAGTACAGCTTTAATGTTGTTGCTGTGTAGTACCAGCTTTCTTTGTGAGGTAACATATACAATGAGATATTGAACGATTGCATGTGGGATTTTCAGTTAGAATTTTGAAAAGAAAATATATGGACTATTTGTTTGGTGGAAAGCATTGACAGTGAAAATTGTTCTGCAGGTCTATGAATTAACCAAAGTAAGCTGTGTAATGTTTTGGGAAAGACATGTTTTTCAATTGTTCATTTTTCAACATTTTCCATTCACCTCCATTATGGCATAACAGCAGACATTTCAGAGACAGATAAACCAAAACTGTCTGCATGGACAGATATGTGCCTTCCATTGAAGTTGTTAGAACAGGAAATGCAAAAGCTGTTATGAACAGCTAAGTCATGTCACTCTAAAATAGAATCATAAAAAAGAACTTGTTTGTATGAAAATGTTTCAGATTTTTATAGTAAAGCTGAGAAGTCATAATCGGTGCTTGGATTTTATACATTTCATAGAGGAGGTATTTAGTAATTAAGCTTATGTTTAGGTCTAGTTGAAGCATTATCATTGTCTGTATTCAGTTGTGGAGCATCCTGAATCCTCCTCCATGTTGTTTTCATCATGCCGTGCCTTCATAAACGTGACCTCAGTGCTGAATAGAACCCCATTGAATATATTGTGGTCAGACAGACAAGCTGGCTATTTATCTGTGTTTGCCTTGAAATCCAGCACTGTTCAAAACCCCTCCTCTCCTCTGAAAGTGGGATTATTTCTCCTAAGGGGCCGCTAAATCTAATCCCCAATTACTGTGCGACCATTTGATTTATGGGTTTATTTTTAATGACACATTAAAATGCAATTAGCATCTGTATCCAGAACAAACTGCATCCAATGAAGGACTTTCGGGGGGGGGTGGGAAAGACATGCATTCCCTTTGACTACATCTACAACAGACTGTTTGGCACACCAGCCTCACAGTATTTTAGCACTTACTTTAAAGGAAATAGCTCTGCTTTTAATGGAAGTCTATTAAAGCCACATATATTGACTTCTTTAATAGTATTATGGAGTAGAGAAGTTCTTCAGATGAGAGTACCTTCAGACTGCAAGCTAAAAAAGAAATCAAGTCTGATTTACTTGGCCAGTATTCCTCCATTTATTTGTTTATCTCTTGCTTTGCTTTCATCAGTAACACACCCACACCCAAAACCTATAAATTGAAGATCAACCTCACACACACACACACACACAAACTTTGTACACATTTAAATTGTAGTAGTGGAATTGTGTTAAATGAAAAATACAGATTTTTCTGAAATGTATTATAACTTGTCCAAAATGGATGCAGCATCTCCTCCAACCACTGACGTCAGGGATTGTCACTGGCTTTAATATGCCTGAAAACACTCAGTCAATACTGTGGAGCTTTTGAAAGTCCGCTTTAGACATGGCAAAAGGCAGAAATAGAAGCGAGATCAGCAGCTTGCATTCCTGCATGCTGTGCTGCATGCTGATTGAGATGCCAGTATTGTATTCTCATAAAAAATGAATTGGCTCTACACCAGCTTGTAGAAAGACTATCTTTGATCCTCATCTCTGGTTTAAGAGCAGTTTCATGGTCCTGCTTTGATATTCTGGCCACCTAACTTAGGTTAACTTAACTCCTTAACAGCTTTCATGAAAGAGCATGTAACCATTGTCAGGACTTGTATCTCGTGCGCTTGTGCTTGTACATGAGTTCAAAAGAAAATGGCGATCTACTCATTAAAACATAGCTCCATATGGCCACTAGTGGTCTAATGTGCCACAGGGAACATTGATTTCTTTTAGAATTTATTTTTATTTTTTATGCCGTTTAAGCCGGCTCACATCCACAAATTAAAGTGGTGACATTGCAGAACATTATTGTTGGATGGAGTTTCTGTGATTAATGGATTTGCAAGTTAAAGCAAATCTTGAAACGCAGATTTGTGTTGTCCTTCAGCTACTTGGGGAGTATCACTGACAAACAGGAAGATGCAGATGTCAATACGGGAATTGACAACGCAAGGACAACCTTTTTACAAGAAGAAGAAAAACATTTGGGACTCTAGAAGGATACAGCAATGAACAAAAATAACAATCTTCAACTCCAATGTAAAATCAGTGCTGCTTTATGGCGCAGAGACCTGGAGAATGCTAAAGACCACAATCAATAAAGTTCAAACCTTAGTCAAAAGATCCCTAAAAAGAATTCTTAATATGCACTGGTGGTTAAAAGGTAACCGGTTCTATGTGAAAAAACAATGGCAGAAAGAAATAGACTTTGGGTGTTCCAGGTGAACTCGTGGAAGTCCTTGCCGTAGCTGTGTGGTGTCAGAGGCTTCAGAGAGTACAAGAGGATGGCTGGTTCAGGAAGACTGATGGCCTCTCTTCAATATTAGAGAGAACATGAGCATGAGGTAAAACATCACACAGGTTAAGATGGACAAAGGTTTCCTATGTTTGTGCTTGCACACCTCCTGAGAAATTATACCCAGATCTATAGGTGTATAGTGTTGTGTTTAGGCAAAGTGAACCCAGTAAGCAGAATGAGAAATTTAGATAGTTCAAAAGTCACAAGTTTTATTTCAGCACGGTGGTGGTGGTTGAGAAGGAGATGACTGGGGAGCTGGGAAAGGGGTGAAGGCGATGAGCTATAGGGAAAATCACAGTGGTTGTTGTAGTCTGGGCAGGCAGGCTGGAGCCAAGCAGAAGGCAGGCTGGGCAGGCAGTAAACCGGATGAAGCTGAGATCTGTAACACAGCAGAATAGAGATCAGTAGTCGAAGAAACAATCGATTTCAAACTAGCGACTATGCGGGCCATGCAAAGTTTACCACATAGGTGAACGGACAATCTGGCGAACACTGGAGCGTTGAACCGGGTATTTGAGTACAGCAGAGATGATTACTGGATGAGCCACAGAGGCGCAGGGGAATCAGCTGGAGCAGAAACCTGACAGCCAACCCCAGATAGACATCACAGAGACAGACAGGAGACAACAGGAACACAGGGAGGAGGGGCAACCAGGAGAACATAAGGGAAGGAGAGGGGGAGCATCCCTAATCCTAACATATAGGTGGTGAAAGGTAAAAATGGAGTATATCCTTTGAGCGGGGCAAACTCTTCTCTTTGAGTCTTGTTATTTTCTATACGCTTACATTGTTCATTGATACTGGTCCCAGCCGAGACCTTCAGATGTAACCCTCCTGTTGAGATCAGTTGGTTGTTTGTATCTGTGTAAAGTATCTCCTGTCTAATATCACAGCGCTAAACACAATCCCACAGCTCGACATGGTAAAAGATGTTTTCTTTTGCTTTCTAAGAAAAAGAGTCAAGTTTTTTGAAAACTAAAAATTCACCCAAGGTATCTTGCTTTCAAAAGACCCCTCCATTTGCACGAGGACTTCTGTTTTTACATATCTCCAAATATAAATGACAAAATGCAAACCAGCAATTGCTACTATGTCTAAACTGTACGGAAATACTAGGTTGACCTCTTATTTATTGGCTATGTGGAAGATAAAGTTATCAAAAGTCTTCATTGATTTGTTCAACCCCTCTGAACTGCAGGGAGCAAATGGACATGTACAGCACATCGTTTCATAAAAATGAAGCGCACCTTTCCGATATCTGCCATTAGGAAAGAAATTACTCTTACAAAATAGCATTATAGGTCACAATTGGGGGAGTTTTTACTTATCTGAATCGAGAGTCTAAGGGTAGAGCGTGTCGTATGCTTTACAGATTAAGGCAAATTTCTGATATTTAGCTACATTTCTCTAGAATCTGATGAACTAATTTCGTGAACAAAGTTCTACGATTGAGAAAATGTAGTGCCATTGGTATGGGCTGTCTGACGGCAAGGTCAAGCAGTAAAATATTCTAAATATAGTTTACAGATTTTTCTTTTAGGTGGGCCTTTTTCTCAGGTGGCTAAAATACGTTTTAGTGCTGCCTCTGTCCACAGCAGTGTATTACTTAGCTCCTGTCTGCTTCCCCAAACTGGGTGTGTGCAGACCACCATCTCCTGTAGGGAATACACTGACTCTGGATAAGTACCTCATACAACCACACTTCAAAAAATCCAAACTAACCCATTAGCTCAGAAACTGCCTTTTTCCACTATCCACAGCTCAAATGATGTCAAAAGAGACATATACTGTAGTTTTTTAAATGTAAAGGGGAAAATTACAGAGCAAATCTGAAGCAACAATGAGAAGTGACATGAGTGAATGTGTGGGAGATCAAGAGGATCCTCCACACGATTGAGATTGTGTGTGGTCACAGCCCGAGGACTGGCCCGCTGCAAGACAGCGGCGTCAGCGCAAATGACATGAATTCAATTGATCTTGGCTCCGCCGTTGGTGCGACCTTGTATATAAAGTCTGACAAAGGGTCAACGGCTTCTTCCAGAGAGGGGTTTTTCTGCTCTCAGGTCCAGATTTTAAAAAAGGAAAATGCCACATTAGATTGGAGACAACACAGCTATCACCACAGGCGTTTCCTCTAAGATGAGGAAGCGCTTCATGCAAGTTCAAAATCCTCCTGTACTACCATTAGGCAATTAACACAGGTGGAACATATGGGCTCTGCAGACTAACATAATCACTTATGCAAATGCATAAAATTAAATTTGGAGGACTAATTGCAGTCCGAACACGTGCCGTGAAAGATACCACCATAATCTCATGTCCAGATGGAGATCAAGATGATGTTTTCATCGAGCGAGGCTTGTCTCGCAGTTTGAATGTTCACAGTCCCCTTTTAAAAAACTTGCTGGCTTTACGTATCGAATCACATTTCAGCAGTATGTGAGTAGAACTGTAATTAATGTAGTAATGATAAACCTTGTTGGTTACACATGGTTGCAAAGTGCTTTACATAACACAAGGTAATAAAACAGTCAGGTAAATAAATACCAGTCACTCAATAGCATATTCATAAGAAGGGGTATAAAAGGAGATAGAGGGAACTCTTCTTGCTGCCTTCATCTGCACATGTAGGTCATTCCAGAATCTGGGATGAAAAGTAGAAGTGCATTTGCACCTTGCAAGTGTCAGCTGGAAATGTAAAGTTTGCGCTTGCTGTATATTGCACTTCTGGTTAGATGCCAAATTACATTTTGTTGCGCTGTACTTGTATATGTGAATTGACAATAAAGTTGAATCATCATCAATCATCAATCATCATCAAGGTGTTAACAACTCAGCAAGATGCAAGGCCCATTAGAAGGCTCATTGTTTCCATTGGTCAAAATTGTAATTTCCAAACAGAAGTTTTGATTAGGGCGCGAGCAGGGAGTCCTGCGTGGACCCTATTGTATCTGAAGGAATTATTAGGGCCCTACACCCTGAGCACAGAGAGTCAGTGACGAGGACCTATTGAAGTTGGAAGGATTATTATTATTATTATCGTAGGTCTTTGGCGGGAAAAATGAGGTGCTAGGGTTGCTTGAAAAGTCATGAAAATTTGCACACACGTCGGGCTTAATAGTGATCTGGTATGGGCTCGGTGCATGGGGCAAATGGATAGCGCCACCTACGGGCACTATCCCCTTTACTGTACACCAAACAGGGAGTCAGTTATATTGCATTAACCACCAATATTTAGGATGTTTTAGGTCGTACTTTGTCAAACTCCTCCTTCAGATTTTATCGGATCGACTTCAAACCTGGGCTGTGTCATGTAAAGGCCTTAGACATGAAGAATTAGCAGGATGGGGGTATTAACTTGAACGGCATGCCCGTGGCGTGGAAGTTATGCGTTTTGTGGTGAAACAGGAAGTGGGTTGTATCTGCACTGTACATTGTCCAAGACACACCAAACTTATCACATTTTATGCCCTCCCCCCACCCCCCGCCTGAAGCCATCTATATGCTAATAGTCATCCACGGTATTGTGCCATCTAGTGACAGCAGGAAATGTCAGGCTTTATAGTCTGACGTGCTACTCGGAGACGGTTGAGCGCAACAACCTCAAATTTGACAACTAAAGACTTCCCCGACGTACACAGATCTGTCCGTTTAGATGTTGTAGTTAAAAGTACAATATCCGCATTAAAATGTCTAAAAATTGCTAGACTTGTGTTAATTTGTGTACGTACATTATACCAAATGCCTCGAATCATGTTCAAACCCAGAGATATCTGTAATATTATTAAAGGAAGCGAACGGTCTGTTATATTTTGTTGCCTGTCAGTAACGTCATATCCCCTTTACCGCATGTAGTTCCAATAGCTTCTGGGGAAATACAGGCGATGTCAGAGAGTGAGGAAGGAAGGAATGCAATGTCAGAGCAATCACAATCACACAGCACAAGTTTTTCACTAATTGCATGCCAATTTGTAACAGTAATCCAGTAGAGACGCAATATATTGACATGATATTTCAATATTGATCAAGCTTACTACAATGTGCTACTATGACAAGTAGCTCATGCCAGCCACCAAGCTAATATGTCCTGTTATGATTAAAACTTTAATAAATTTCCTCATCCTTGAACGTGATTTCTACCCGAGTAACGTCCTGTTCTCTTTATACATCCATGGTCATGTCAGATTTTCATCAGGCAACATTGGTTGATGACGACAACAACTCACACGATACCATGCACAACGTCATCAAACTACGTCTTTTGTTATTTTGATTGAGAGTGCCCTAGCTGCAGAAATGACATACTCTGTATAAATGAATGATTGAGGGAGATTAAGATTTCCCAGTCAATATATGAGAAAGATAATGCATGAGGCATTTTATTGTCTCCAATCAGTCTGCAATTGCAAAGCCATATGCAAAGCCATTGGTCAGATACTTCTATCTTCTATCAATTATAAAAAGGACCCCTCACCTTGCAATATTTATGATAATGCGGCCAACGACACAGTGTTAATTGCATTCATTCCTCACCTCTTCTGATGGTCTCGCACACGGATCCGGAAAAGGCCAGCTTCCTCTCACGCTCAAGCCACTCTCTTCTATCTTTTGTGTGAGATGAATGCTACTTTGTGGGGCATTATTTCAGTTGTTTTTATCCCGCTGCCATTCCAGTTCAGCTGTTCATATTAACTTTTGAATTCAGATGTGTTCCATTGGAACAATTTTTCATCAGCCAAATCTGTTTGGCTGGCAATACAGTGCCGCCTGGATAATGTTTTTTCTTTAGAATTTTCATTTTGTAGTTATCAACCACGTTTTCCTATAATCTTTGTATCTTTGTATACCTGTATGGATATCTAAGTATTGTTAACATTAGAGTAAGGTCATGCTACTAGGCACTGTGGGTAGATTGTGGTCATGATTAGTGCTTTAATTTAATTTAAGAGTATTTTTTATTTAAAGGAGATGTGATGAAGAGCTTTTATCATTAGGTTTATGAGAAAGAGTGAAGCACTTTTACTTCCAAGTCCAATATTTCGCTGTATTTAATTTGCTTAATTACCTGTAAGAAGACAAACACCTCAACTTTCCACACGCTGTCTTTACACCACACTACAATATACAGTATAAACATGATACTACTTCCTGCATTGGCAAAAGTAAAGTGCATGCAACAGGACTGAGAATCAAATGTCAGAGATCCTAGAAATATTTAAAAAGTAAACAAAAAAGTGAAAAAATAATGTTCACTCATTATTAAATAATTAAGTTCAATTTCTCCTGTAACACAACTTTTGTAAAACTTTTTTCAACGTGTAAAAGCCACAGAATGGAACTCACGAGGTTCTTCTTCTTCTTCTTCTTCTTCTTCTTCATGGATTCACGAGGTTTTCATAGACATCAAAGCCTTATTCTCAAAGAATATTTCAACACGGATGTCACCAACATTTCTCTTTTTTTAGCTGAGCCCTAAGGGGGCTCAGTAATTTTGTGAAAGATAGCAGGTGCAAAGAAATCACTGGTTTTGTGGCAGTCAAACTGGGGTGAAACTTGCTGGAAGACAGCCACTAATCCAGTTATTTCATGCTTTGAAATCACTCCACATGGATATTCCAAGTATAACACTGAAATGAATTATTGCCTGTCTTGCAGTAATGTTGACCGAGTCTTTATTGGTAAAGGAAAAGAAGAAAGCAAAACTTGTACTTCCTGAGTTGACTCACTAAACATCAGCAGAACAGCCCTTTTATCTACAGGCAATCATTTTATCATGCATTTAGTTGACCTTTCCCATAAATCACAGCTGAGTGATCCGGTCGAACTCTGCAGGATGTGGAAAAGTTTGTGGTATAATGCATCAGTATCCCTCTTTTGTGCTAGAAAGCATCTCTGTGCGGACTGCTGCATGTTCTTTCTTCCATATACTCGATTTCCCTGCAGATGTGCAGTGCAGCTGACAGCTGTGACTGAAAGAGAATGAGCAATTGCAGGCAAACATTTCTTGTTAACAATTACAGTTGAATAGTGATCTGAAGGTTAATTTGGTAATCAGTGTATCTGCAGTAATGATAGCTGCAATAAATTATGACAGCGGGAGACAGCTATCAAAAGAAAAGTATGTTTTTCAGCTGAAAGTTGGTATATCAAAGTGCATTCTCTGAAGCTGAGAATGAATTGTGGAAAATTCTGTTGAAAATACAAAAGTTTCATTTATGAGTTATTTTATCTTTATTTTGTCTTTCGTTGTAAAGCACTTTGGTGTGGAAAGAAATCATTATTTATTTTCCAAATGCATCCAACACAGGTACCATTCTAAACAGAAACAAATCCCTATTCTGCGATTGGTACTAATGACATCACAATAATTCCTCTTTAGCTCACAATGTCATCACTAGAGTTCTATTGTGGCTCGCAAGGACATCACTGGGGTTCCAATGTAGCTCTCACATCACTACAGTTTTACTGTAGCCCTCAGTGACTTCACTAGTGTTCTCATTTAGCTCATAATGACATCATTCAAATTTGACTATGGCTCACAATGACATCATTAGAGTTCTACTGTTCCTCTCAGTGTCTTCATTAGGTCTAAAATAGCTCACAGTCTCATCCCCAGTACCACTGTTTCTCTCAATTACATCAATAGAGTTCTAATGTAGTTCATAATGTCATCCCTTGAGTGCTACTGTAGCTAATAATATCATCGCTATGGTTCCAGTATACTGTAGGTGTCAGTGACATCAATAGAGTGCTACTGTACAGTCACACTGTATTTGTCAATTACATCCCGAGAGTTCTGCTCTAGCTCTGTGATATTATTAACTCTCAGTGACATTACCAGTGTTCTCCTTTAGCTGAAAATGACATCACCAGTGTTCTAGTGTAGCTCTCAATGACATCATTATGTCTACGATAGCTCACAATGTCATCCCTACTTCCACTGTAGCTCTAAATAACATCAATGCTACTGTAACTCACAATGTCATCACCAAGGATACAATGTAGTGTAGGTCTCAGTGACATCAATACTTCTTCTAGTGTTACGGCAGTTGGCATCCAGGTGCATTACCGCCACCTTCTGCTCCGGAGAGCGGAACAGACAATAGACTTAATATCTACATCCCTGCTCTCTGTAGCTCTCTATTTCTACAGCTCACGGTGTCGTAGAGTTCCACTGTATTTGTCAATTACATCACTAGAGTTCTACTGCAGCTCTAAATGACCATTAACATTTCACTATATATGACAATTCAATGACATCACCACGTTTTTGCTATATTTTACAATGTAGTAAAAATCGGGTGATGTCATTGTCAGCAGTGTTCTCACAACTTACCGGTTGCGCCAAGCACATCATGTACACCACTTCCCACGTCGTAACCACAAGCTCACAAATTCCATTTGAAGGCAGCATGACATCACAAGTTTCCCAGCATTTCTCTCTATTCTGCCATTGCTCTCAATGACAATGGGGACTGGAACAAACAATGACATCACTGACATTCTGCTGTATCCCACAATGAAATCACTTGTTATGACATTAGACACTTTATCATGATGCTCACAATAAATTCACTATATATATATATATATATATTCAGTATATATACAATTGCTCCTAATGACATCACTACAGTTCTCAAGTTCTCAATGGCATCACTGTTGTTCTTTAGCTTACAATGACACCACTAGACTTCCACTGTAGCTCTCAGTGACATCACTATGGTTCCAATGTAATGTATTCTGACAAATACAATATTCTTACTGAGCTGTATACATGGCTAATGAAATGACATTCCACTAATATTGTAGCTGACATGCAACCTTGTTTGACCGTGTGAAAACATCCTCCATCTTTCATTTGTTCAACCACCTTCTTGAAAAGGTGCGATATTTGCACATATCCAAAAACCTATTGATATCCGAGTCTTTCATAATGTTTAAAAGTAGGTGTGTTTCTCCTTCTGACTAGAAATGTGGGCTTTTCTTTAGTGGTGGGAGACTACCCGAGTCTTGCAAACTGTTGCCAAACTGCAAAAATCCCAACTGAGATGCATATTTGGATTGTGCTGTATACATGTCCAAAGAATGTTCCTAAAGCGTGAATAATATTCACTTATCCCACATGTCTTAATCAGAAAATGCTACATTCGGAATAAGGCCTAATTCAGAATATCCCAAAGGAATTGATTACATGCTGATTACATGACCTGTATCAAATATGGAATATAATCATATTTGGAATAATATTAATTGTTGAGATCACAAATGTTCTATATTTAGCTCACACTGACATCACTGGTAGAACACCAACTCACAATGCCATCACTATAATTCTACTTTATCGCCCCATGTCATCAATACATAAATTGTACTCAGATTGTACTCAAAAATCTTTGCTTAACCTAAAAATATTTTAACAGCTACATATATCAGCAGCAGAAACACCTTATTTAACAGCATATGCCACCCACGCCTGATCCAAATCAAAGCAGGGCTTTATCTGGCCTTAAGTCTGACAATGACCCTTTAGCACCATGTACCACATTTTATGCGCAAACATACTCTGAAACCTAGTTTACATTCAATATACCCCATCAAGGTCATTAGGGGACATGTAGGCTGTACATCATAGCTGGTGGCTGGGAGCACTTATTCAAAAGGGGAGCGAAGCATTCAAGGGCAGCCTGGTTTTCCAGCATGAGCCTCCTCAGCCGCTCTTTTACTTTATTGGCTCACCTCTGCAACAACTCGGCTCTCAACTGCTCAAATATACAGCTTCCAGAATGGTTTTGTCTATCTGAAGGCCGTGACAAAGTGAACACTTCTGCCACAACGTGTGATCCAAATTCTGGGAGTGGAGGGCACTTTTGCCTTTTTGTTTTTTTTCGCAGTCTTTTCCATTAGACCCATGGGGTGAACACCATGCTAGGATCAATACAGGCCCCATTAGAGACTCCTATTGGGTCAGGCTTATGAGCATCGACCCGCCTAACCTGGTCGGTGAAGAGACCCTACAGGCCCTACAGGCTACTGCAGCACTGGTCCACTCCTCTCCACTGAGCTGCAGCTCCTAAAGGTTCAATTCAATTCAGTTTTATTTATATAGTGCCATAACATAACAAAGTTATATCATGGCACTCTCTCATATAGAGCAGGTCTAGACAGACTCTTTATTTACAGCGACTCAACAATTCCCACCATGAGCAGCACTAGGAGACAGTGGCAAGGAAAAACTCCATTTTAACAGCAGAAGCCTCAAGCAGAACCAGAACCAGGCTCTGGGTGGGCAGTCATCTGCCTCGACCAGTTGATTTGAGAGAGAGAGAGAGAGAGAGGGAGAGGGGGGAGTAGAGTGAAGGTGCATCACGCACATTGCTAACATACATGCATTCTAGCTGAGCATTGATATTATTACAGTGGATACTGGATACTGTGTGAGGCACGTTCATCTGTTGTGTTTATCAAACTCAAGCTTCCTGCTGCAAACAGCCAAGCAGCTGTTTGCCAGTAGGACTGGACCATTATACCTTCAAGGTAAGAGTCGCAATGAATTGTGGTTGATTTCTGAGGTGTTCGAATGCTATCTTCAAATGTGTTTGTGCAAAATAAAGCAGGGAAGGGACAGATGTTAATAATTGCTGTTTTATGAAAATCTGAAAATCTGTACAGTCCAATCATTCCCAAAGGCATGGCATATTACACACATTATATATCAGATTTCAAGTCATCTCCCGGCAGAGCTTCCACTACAGTGACGGCATAAATACTGATCTATTGTTTTGTTTTCCCGTCTCCACTCACCCAAGCCTTTTGGTTCCTCCATCGATTCATTCGCTATGAATAATGTGGCACATCTCATGTCAGATGGAAAGATAATAGTGTCACAATACTGGCCCCACATCTATGCACAATTTACAATGGGTCTTTCTGCGATTTTCCCACCACTTCATGGCTCATATTGCTGCCCAGTAAGAGGGTGATTTGCAGAGAAGCACACCCGACATTACACAGGCATACACCCACAAAAATCACTGTTGTTGACCTTTGACTGCTGGGATGCTACTGATCAGTCCTGATAGGACTGTTTTTTTCAGTTCCTGTGACTCTGCTGTGACTAGTTGTTTAAACTGTTCTGCAATAATAACAAGGGAAATACGTCACGAATCATCCTGGACTTTGAATATGGCCCTCATCTTCCTGAGTCCTTCATATATACAGCTCTGTAAAAAAAGAGTTAATTTTACTCAGACACGTACCTATAAACAGTAAAACAAGAGAAACGATAATTTTGCTGTCGTCTCTTAATTTTTTCCAGAGCTGTGTGTTCCTCTTCTTCTTCTAGTTTTACAGCGGTTGGCATCCAGCTTATTGGTGCATAGACTTAATATCTACCCAAAACACCCACACACACTTGAAGCAACCTCGTGGCCATTGTTACATTCATGTCAAAGAACAAAGGTGATCAGGCCTTTAGTCTTGAGCATGGATGGTTTTTCTTGAGCACTGGATCAGAATGTGTGACATAATATCGGAAATAAAGGCCTACGTTCAAGCTTGAGCGTCAGTGGAACCTCTCAGTCTTCACCAGCAAATGTATGTGATAATATGTGGTTGTATCAGTGATGAGGATGATAGAGCACTGTTCAAATTATGGGGTGCCAGGGGGGCTTAACTCCCCCAAAAGAGACCTGAACTCCTCCAGAAATGACAAAATTTTGAGTGTGGGAGGATTTTGAAAAATGGATCAATAACCATTAGCATTTCTAAAGCTGCAATGAATGACATGAAGTATACATCAAATCTAATTGAAATCTTATGTCCTGTTGGTAAGTTTAAATGTGTGCGCGCAACCCTGCGCTGTCTGATTTTACCTTCTGTCAATAATAATGTGTAACATAACTGATCAGGACAATGTGCAGGGTGTTTTTTTAATGTACCATGGCTCATAGACTGCTTTCATGTAATGTTTTGTATTATTGTGCATTTGGCATCAGACTGGCGAATCTCAATGACCATTCCTTGCAGTGTTGGCTACTGGAGGGTGCTTCCTGACAGTGCATTCAAGCAGCAACCTCTCTTTCATTATTTCTGTTGTGCATTAAAGCTGAGTATCCCCCCTGTCTGTCAGCATGTAGTGTCCTTCCCAATCACAGACCTTTGTGAAGCAGATTTCTTCTTTATATCAGCCACAAAAATGTTCCATGCAACGGGACAGTATAGTTATGAATGTTGCATTTCACTTATATGATTTGATTATGCTTGCATGTGGGCTGTGTCCACCCCTGTGCACAATAAGAGAACCCCCAAAAGCGACAGTGTAATTTGAACACTGGGATAAAGAAGTAGCAGGTCCAAGCCTCAGCTGTACTTTGGGTTTAGCACTGATTAGGACGTGTTAGCATCCTAACATGCTAAATTAAGGTGGTGACCATGGTAAACAGTAATCCCAGCATGCTGACGTTAGCACGGGTTTTAGAGTTTGTTTACTGACTGATAAAAGCCAGTGTACCAGCATGAATTATCTTTTCAGTTCTCTCTTAAAAATGAATGAGCAACGTTCTTTACTGTACCATAATGTTAATCTACAGGATGAAATTAGGATTTTTTATCAATATCAATAATTTCTTGACCAGGTATGTACTACTTTGGAACTACTCCTGTGTGGTGACAGTGTGACTATTCACTTGTGTTTCTGTCTGTTCTAGGCAAACTAGCCTGTGCCACAGAGACCTATCTGAGCAGGTGCAGATGAAGGTTTTTGCAAAACTTATTCAGTCCACTCTAAGTTTGAATCAAACCAAACACACTGCACTTGTATTTATGGTTAATATCAACACATAAACTGCATTGTTGAACTTTTCCAAAAATCACTTTATAGCATTACAAAAATCATTCAATACGATCATCAACAGAGGCTGTTCTGTAAGCTGTTGGAGATGGTGAAGATAATGAAGACCGATATATACAGCTCTGGAAAAAATTAAGAGACCCCTCCAAATATGCCACATTTTTCAAACACATACCTATAAATAGAAAAACCAGAGAACTGATCATTTTGCAGTGGTCTCTTAATTCTTTCAAGAGCTGTATTTGTACCTATTGATAATGCAGCAAGTCACCGTTCCTAAAAGGAATCACACAAATCAAATCTTTCAAATACTTTTGTTGTTGCTGCTACAGTACACAATCACTGTAATTCATGCTGCTTACACTGCTACCTGTCTGCGGCAAAAAATTAATTGTGGTGAAACAGAATTATTGAATGTCTTTTTGATACATGGAGTCTCTTGAGGTCACAACTCAAGATTAGGTAATAAAATAGAACCCATATTAAGGCACTCATCATGTTTGTTGAGATTAGCACAACCAGTTGACACAAAATGGTATCCAAGCTACCAGTTACTATATAGAATTATACATTTTCCTAAAGCATCTAAAAAGCAAATTGTAGATAGCTAATTAAAGACCAAAGCGAAAAAACGAGTTGTAAGCTTGCTCTTAAAGATATGTAGCGAGTTGGCTTCCCTGATATCTATTGGTATTTTGTTCCATAACTTTGGGGCATAATTCGTTCTTTACCCCATATGGATTTTAGTTGTTAAAGGTACTAATTTGTACTATTCCAAGTGCAAAACTGCATATTCTCTTGTACTTCCTCTTGCTGTTCAGTTACCTTGAGTTAGATCAATGAGTTAATTTTATCACATCTTAAATCATCACTTTTTCACTAATGGTCTGAGGGATTTAAGAGCTAATTTACCATACCACATAAAACATATAATTGTTACCCACCCAGTATGTGAAAGCATACATAATATCCATTTAAATACTGTATTCTATTTCTTGTAGTTATGATTGGCTTGGGTTGATACTTGTAAAACTCCACTCAATAGAGTATGGGACATATAAGAACAACTTTTCATGCTATTTATGAAATTAAAATATGACAAGTTAAAAACAGTTATATCCATAGTGATTTTAGCTATAATTATTATTGAATTCCATGTATAGTGCATCAGTTTGTGTGGTGGAGCCTATCCTGAACTGGAAACTGAGCTGAGCTATTCTCAGCAAGCAGCAAGCTAATAGCAGGAGCACTATCACTCATTCTGCTCCACTGTGTCTTTGAAGAAAACATTGTATCTGCCAAATCCATCAACCTTTCCCACAGAGGCATTTGCCAGCCTGTAAAACTGATCATCTACCTTGGGGATTGCAGACCGTAGTGGGGAGAGCCATATTTTACTGCCTCCTTTAAAAACGTAATGCAGGAAGGTGCCATGGGCCAGACCATAAAAAGGACCCCATGAATCCAAGGCGGCCAGGCCACTCTTAATCAGCCCAGAGCATCGGGCAATACAGACATTTGATGAATCTGACTATAGCTGCAACATTTAACCAAGATGAAATTAAGTTCAGGACGAAAAGCAGATTGGTGAATGTAGTGTTCTTCAAGGTGAGGTGGTCAGATTTGAATTAGAAACAATTCATTCTTTGATTTACCCAGAACAAATGATTGTAATCAACTTACGGTGTAGTTAGCCATACTATTCTTTATGAATAACAATATCTACTTTAGGCAAATTTCCCTTAGGAAAAGAGTATGTTCCCATTATTGTAGATGGAAGCACAAAGACTACAGTTGTTATCCAGATATTTGTGTGAGTTTAGATTTACTTCTTAAAACTAATTTTTCAAGAGTTTCAAGCCCCTCTTTGTCTGCTGTGCTTTGAATGGCATGATAGTCAATCTCTGATAAAAACTGAAATAGCTGAACCAGGACCTGCATTTGTTACCATATTTAGTGAGACCTAATTAAAAAAAAATGTTTTACCATAAAATAAGAGCTTCAAATTCATTTGGATGTGAAATGTTGAAAGTTTCCAACCAGACACCATGAGCCCAACAACCAATGTTGTTTCTGCATGTCTGTCTGTGTCTGTGTGTGTGTGTGTGTGTGTGTGTGTTTGAGACTAATATCTCCGGTTTTTAATGTGAAAATCTAATTTTACTAAAACTGAATTATAATTTGCAGAGTTCAATTCTCAAGGACCATTAAATTAGATACATACAATTATATAATCGGCTAACAAATTGGCCCCCCAAAGAATGACATATTAATATATAATTATAATAATATGTAAGAAATATATATTTGTCCAATCGCCCACCCCTTGTACGCTGACTTGTAATAAGGACAATATCGCCTCTTTCTTTCCCACGCCACATCCCAAATGCCTGTACTGATCTCCTGCAGCAAGCGTGTGCTGCATAACGCTTCACAGCACTACGTCACACATTGCTCTAGTTCAGTATTCTCAGTACAGACCATTGTTGAGGACATGATGAAGGAAGCTAAGAATAGAAAAAGAGAGAGTGACCAAGCAAAAGGCCGGCCAAGAGTAAATCTCAAACTGACTTTGAGAAATAAAAGGCTGCAGGACAGATGCTGAGCTGGCTTTCTTGCTGTTGGGCTGGTAATTCACATTAGCTTGAAATACAACCTAAATAATTAACAGTAGTTTATGTTGGTATTACTGTCTGGCGTCCCTTAATTACTTAAATGAAAAAATTAAGAATGAAAGAATGCTTGGGATGTCTCACGGTTGGGATGTATCATCATTTTGTGGCTTCCTCTCATTTGGTATGAGATCTGTTTGGTCAGCGCCAGAGCCTGGGGTGTTTCTGTCATGTTTGTGCTGAAATAAAACCTTCTTACAAGATCTTACCTGTGCCTCTGTCTGCTCCTGGGTTCTCCACAACCATCCGCATGACAGCTTCACACCAAAAGCGTGAGAGTTGGCAACTCTGATTTACACATAAAGCCGACACGGAAAAATATTAGCATTCAGTTGTGCTGTCCAATGTGACAGATTAAGTCCGGTATTTACTCTCCTTTTAACTTTGGCAACTCCTAAAAAAAAATAGTTGGCTCTTTAGCTGCTAAATGCTCCACTATATTCACTAGGTAGGCGCTGACTTTGTCTGTCTACAGAGTCAGCGTACATTGGATTCATCATACAGCCGCAACCTATAAAATCACTGAAACCAGTAGCTCTTAATTTATACAGCAAAAAATGCAATGATCTACAGCATTGATTCCTCATTCGGAATCAATAGACAGGTTCTGCATTTATGATTTTCAGATAAGAATAAAAAAAAAGGCTTAATCTTGAATAATATTTATTGTGATTTTTCAGAAGCTCCTCTCTGAAGATCTGCAAATTCTTTAATATCTTTTTCTTTAAACCAGGGTTTCTGTTCAGATGCCCTTGTAACGGTCACCCAGGCTTCTTAATTATCTCTGCCATCATCGCTTATCCTGATTTGTCGCTCAAGAGTGGCTTCAGACGAGGAATGCGAGTGTGTTGCGTGGAAAATATGTTTACCCTCCTAATGATGAAACCTGAGAGAAGATTAAGCTGAGAGACTGTTTGATTTTCAGAATATTTTGTTGACATCTGACACATAGAGGCTGAGTCACTTTTTTACTCAGTATTGCACAGAGCTTTAAGGGTAAAATCAATGACCTCATCATCTTCAATACTGTACACAGTTAGTTAATATGAAGAGTTCTGATGGTAGGTATGGGCTGTGGAAGTGGGAGATGGTAATATCAGGGATTTGAAGGCCTTTACTGTGATAAATACAGTACAAATAGAAGGTGTTATGATAGTGAGTCATTTATTGTTGTTTTATCTCTGTACTAGGATTTTGAAATGAACTAGTGAGTATAAAGATTAAAGTGCTGACTTTAACCTGAATTTAACCTTAAATTTGAGGGTGTTTTCTGTTTATCCAAATCAGTTAAACAGTGTGGACATTGCAGCCCTTTTCATACATTATGCTTATAGATAGAATATGTATTATGCATTTTATTCTTAGTTCCCAAATTGTAAAGAACCAAAATGACTAACGTATTGACTCATATATCGGACAGGGACTTTATTAACCTGAACTTTAGAAGGTACCAGGCCTTTATCTGAAGCAGGCTTGTATTAGAGGCAGGCCTTTGTTTCTAATTCCCTCTGTTTGAGGAGTAGATTTGGTCATATTTTAGTACAAAGCTTCGTTTTGATCCACTCCCATTTGCCCTGTTAAAGTTATTGCATCACGCTGTTACTCTTACACTTCCTGTATCAGATTCAAATTAAAAGCCTCCTAGCGTTTCAGTGGACAGAAACTCTTATCCTTAATTTTTTAACAAGGCTTTTATTGTGTATCAGTCAGGAAATGTGTTGTAGAAAACAAATTGACTCTCATACGGCCCTTGAAATCTAGCTGCTGCCATCTTGTGGTGCTTGTAAGTTACTACAACATACAGTTTAGCTCAGATGTAAACACGCCTGCAGTGACTTTAGAGGAGTAATCCAGAACAACAGGGGTGAAAATAGCGTGATTATGTTGTTGAGTTTATTCAACCAAAACAATGGAGGGATATGATAGCTCTGGACGTGCTGACGTATTGCTGCATTTCCGGTTGCCGGTGTTTCTGTTTTTTGTTGGTTCTGTATTTCACTGCTATAGATAAACACTCAGAAATATAATTGAATTGGAAATATACTACGATTAGTTGGCATGCACATAATGACAGCCACCAGGAGTTTATACATCCTTGTTTTTCCCCCGGCCTATATGGGAGGCCGACCTTTATTTGTTCGTGGCGACCGCACACTAGAGGCAATTACTAGAGGTCCGGCCATTAATTGACTCTCGGATTTTGTTTGAGGAAATAGAGTAACTGAAATAAAATAAAATTAAGTCATCATATTTGTTGTCAAAGTAAGAATATATGATCAAAATCTTTGACATTTTTTTTTTTATTCAAACATTCTATTAAAATCCTATTAGATCATTTTTTTCTCCAACAAGCCACACAGTACAAGCCAACTTGCAGCTCCAGTAGTAGAGTTTCTAAAAGTAGAATGGGAGCCAGAGCCTTCAGCTATCAAGCTCCTCTCTTGTGAAACCAGCTTCCAGTCTGTGTTCGGGAGACAGACCCCCTCTTCACATTTAAGACTTTCCTCTGTGATGAAGCTTATAGCAGGGCTGACTCAGCTGAGCCCTGAGCCCCCCCTTAGTTATG
>JAVQJF010037680.1:0-59870 GCA_036023855.1 Gadopsis marmoratus
CAGTCCATTACCCTGATTACCTGTGCAGACACATGGGCAAGACAAGCAGCAAAACACAGACACCCTCACTCTCCAGGATCCCCTGGCACGTAACACAGCGTGAATTTGTCTTTGTGCTCATGATAGTGTTTCACAATTTAACTGGATGCACCTAAACACTGTGTACCTTTGTTTGTGTGTGCGTGTGTTTCTACAATACTCAGTACAGTATAGGCACAGCAGCTAATCCGAACTGATAGCTTGACTCAAACTTACAATAAGTACAGTGAAGTGCTGTGCTTTTTTATTGTCTTTTGTGCGACCTCTGTCTCACTCATGAAGACATTTTATGTCGTCCCCATCTTATCTCTGTATGGAGAATACACAACAGAAGTCTGTGATTGCAGCTCAGCTTCCTAGTCATACCATTTTCCCTTTTGCATTGCAAAGCTGCTCTCTGGAATAAAAAAAAGTATGAGTAGTAAATAAGCCAATTCAGCGTGTGAAACGGCATCGTCTTGATTATAGCAAAAATGTAAGACAGGGGCTACTCCCGAGCCCTATCTCAGTCCGTACAGTAGACGTCTCTTAAGAGGAGACAAACAGATTGCTAGGTTGTATGGGAGGGGGGGGGATTGTGATCAGATGAGAGGGCTGCGAAGAGGAGCAGGCGGAGGAGGGTGGCATCCGCGTACAAACAAATACCTCTTTAGAATTCTACACAGCACTCCGCTGCAGCGTGTTTGGTTTCCAGGCAGCACTGCATTATTAATGCACCCATCTACCCCGTACACCCACCCCCAGAGCACAGAGAGTAGGGTGGGGACAGAGAGAGGAGGAGAGAGAACAAGTTGGGGTGGAGTTAAAAGGAAGAAAGCAAAGTACTATGAAAAGCTAATCAGCACACTCTACTTGCCGTACAGTTTGATATGAAAATGTACGGAATTAGAGGAAGTTTAAGATTTTCAGATATATTTGGAGGGAATGTGCTTATGTGTATTGCAAGCCCCGAAATATAATCACTTTGAGGATAAGGCTTTTTACTCTCAACAAATCCCATGAAGACACCAAAGCCAACAACGATATTCAGACCAAACCTGTTCAGTCCTACTGAAAACATTAATCTTTAAAAAAAACACTTAAAAAATGTTAACAAAAATTGTGAATACATATTTGATGTGCAAGTGAGTGTCTAAGGCTGCAGGAGCATGTATACAAAATAAAATATTGTGTCATGTTCATTCTAATGAAAAAAACATGTTCATTGGCTCATTTGTGTTTGAGTGGTTTCAGAAGATCGATGGCAATCTCATAGAGTGAGGAGGCCATTAGCTTAGCTTAGCATAAAGACTTAAAGCAGAGGGAGTCTGGCCTGGCTCTCCGAAGTTAAAAAATCAGCTTACTGTCACCTCTTAAGCTTGCTATTAACATGATGTCCATTGTTTGTGTACGTAAATATAATAAAAATAACAAGATTCTTATTGCCACCTTGAGGTTGCCAAGCAACCAGCGGAGATGCTGCACACAAATGCTGAGAGAATGGATAAATAAAAGCTGTTTGTCAAGAAACAGTTACAACAGAAACCCGCAGACTTTTTAAATCTCAGTCTGTGTTTGAAGTAATCAAATAAGATACAACGTGTCACCTGGTCAGCTGAGAGGTGCTACAGTAAAAGATTTTGGGGGGGGGTTTCCTTGGGGGGGACATTATTCTGGCAACACTGGAACCCTAAGATCATTATCTGATGATATCTGACTTCATAAAAACAGATAACTGTTTAAACTCCTGGCCAAACTGCCAAGGATGAAATCCTTGCCATGATAATCAGTCTGTCTCTCTGTCTTTCTCTCTGTGTCTAATTAACAAACCCAGACATGTTTGGGATGCCAGAAACCTGGCTGTCAGGGAGAGAGAGAGAGAGAGAGAGAGTCGAAGAGATAAAGATTCCAATTTCCCCAGTCACTGACATCATAAGGTACACATTGTGTCTCCTCACAGATTGGCATCAAGCACGCTTTGACGCTGCAGCCACCATTGGGAAAATGTTAAGAGTTAACCTTTGGCTGCCCAAATGCATTTATGTTTTTGAAGCTAGCACATTTTCTTTCAGCTCTTTTGATTCCACCTTTTTCAGGGACTTTATTTCCTATTCAAGGTAATGGGGTTGGAGTAATGAATTCTTGCGGAGTCCAAACTATGTCCCCCTTGTGACCTCCTGTATGTAAATTAAATTGTCAGCTGAGCACCGGGCAGGAGGTTATTCTGGTATACAGCCTCGGCATACCGCTCTGCAGGGAACATTCTGGGAGATTCTTCTCTCCATCATCTCTAAATGGAACTCTGCAACCTTTGTTTTTCGCTCTAACCGGTTTTTAGAATCCAGCTCAATTTGTTCTGATTTTTCTTGGCAATGAAATTGTGAGACAATCCACCAAGGATGTCAATACCCATTATATTTTGTCTTTTATTACGAATGAGCAAACAAAAGAAAACAAGGCGCAGCAGAGTTGAGCTCAGAGACTGATTGTTGTCTAGTGTCTCTGATGTGCTACTTGACCAATCAAGCTGTTAAGCCGGAACGATTTCCATCCAGTGGAAGTGAAAGCTGTGAGCGAAGGAAAGCAGCGGCGGTGAGTGGTTGTGTGACATCACCTTGCCAGCCTGGATTTCACTAAGGGGAATTCATAGCGTTGTTGATCCCCCAGTAACACTGACTTCCAAACATTCTATAGCCCAGTGCAGCATTGATGTCATGTATGGATTTGTACAGAAATATTGGCAGAAAGTAAATACAATCATCATTATTAGTGCATTGAAATCTACATTCTCATTCTGAGCTGTTCTTACACCACTGACTCTTTCCATACCTCCACACCCCATCTTACTTTCTTATTAATTAATTTCAGTAATTTGGCTTTTTGAACTTTAGTGTGTGGACTCCTTCTTGTTGTAAGCCTGAGCCAAGTTTGTAACACTGTTCGGGCCTCAGCCTTTTTAAGGGACTTCCTCTCTAACTTTCGTCTTTTTTCCTCCTAAGCCTCCACCAGCTGGTTATATCACACACTACACATATCTATACAGTATTCATTACTGAACTACCTGATTTTTCCACAATTAATAATTACTTTTGTAATTTTAGACCCGCTTTTCTTTATAAATTCTCGTTGCCTAAAATCTGCTCAGCTAGAAGGGGCAGATGACAGTCAGGATACCAACGGTAACTCTGGAGACTACATATATATTGGCCTGGAGTGAACTCCTATATTAGAGCTCAGGTGATTAATTCAGAAACAGTTTGCTGAATTCAAGTCAGGAACCTTGGCTAACAGTAACGATACTAGTTGCAAGTTGTATACATGAATATAGTTCAGCATTTGTTTTCTAACTTTTTGTTTTCTCGTGCAATGCCTGGTGTGTGTGTGTGTGTCGATGTATGTGCTATGGATTAAACTGTTTTCACGTGACAATTGACAATCAGTTCTGCAACTCTGCAATGCAGTGGCTGCACCGCAGATTATGAATACTACAGTCTTAGCCAACACAAGTCCTGATGTTGCACGAGAACAGAATCAAATACACAGGAAAGAGCAAAGTAGACAGAGAGAGAGTGTGGAGTGGGTTGACAGATAAGAGTGGAACAGGATCAACACTGAAGTTTAATATTTTAGAAACCAAATGACTGAATTTTTTGAATATGTGGTTATACCTTTTCATAGATAACAAATGTTCTATAAGTTGCATATTGTGATAAGGACAGTGCACAATCTTGCACTGTCTTAATAGAGATTTTATTACAGACCACGCATGTAAAACTGCATTGGGTATTCAGGGCCTGTTGTCTCATGGAGCTGGCACTGAACCAAATGCTTCGTAACAAACTCCCTGAGTAAAAGAACTATAGCTTAATACCAAATTACCCAAGTTCTCCAACACTGCACCACTCCTCCGCACGCTGCACAAGTCTGAATCAAGGCACTGCTACTGGCCTACCATGCTGGGGATGGCTCAGGCCCATCCTACATCCAGGACATGGTCAAACCATACACCTCTGCCCGTCCAATACACTCTGCTACTGCCAATCTGTTCGCTCACCGCCAAGCTACTGCTCAGCAAAATGATGACTGTTTGATGTCCTGGCTCGACAACAGTGGATGAGTTCCCTATTGACATCAGGACAGCAGAAACTCTACACATCTTCCATCGCAGGCTAAAAACTCATCTGTTCAGACTGCACCTTGGCCCATAAAAAAAAACCTCTTTCTCCATCTCTTATTGTTTTCTAAATGTAGCACTTTAAGGAGATCAGCTTATTTGATGATGTTGGTGTCCTAGCATTACTCTTGAAATTATTTGGTTGTGTCCACATGGTTGAATGCACTTATTGTAAGTGGCTTTGGATAAAAGCATCAGACATATGTAACATAAACATAAACAGACATAACCATATGCAACGTCATGTAAAAGTGAAAACAGCACTTTTGTATTCACTTTGTATTCACTTGAAAAAGAAATTTGATTCAAATTTCAAGATCCTACAATCATTTCAGTCTGTACTTTAATGTCAATATGACTACACATTGGGGAAAACGGAGAGTCTGGGAGTTAGAAAAGTTGGCTTGCAAATTGAGGTGAGATGCAGACCAATAAATTGATTCATGACCAGACTGACACATAGAATTCAAAGTGAACTTCTCTGCAGTGACATTTAATACTGCCTTTCCCATGTGGCTTGGAGAAAACTGGGATGATAAGGACACTTTTAACTATTTCTGCTGCTGCTTTCCCTCATCCATTGCTCCTCTTCAAATAAAATGATAACAGTTCCCCCAATGGCGATTGTGCGTTTATTGTGAGGGGAAGCAACAATGTAATGAGCAAGATTTGTTTTATTGCTTCCTTCATGCTCTCCATCCTCCCTATTCTGTCATCTCACTGTGCTCGAGTTTATTCGTGTTTGTCCTTAACCTTGGCAGGAACATTGCCGTAAACCTGTTTCTTTGAAAAAGTGTCTGGTAAAATTTCAAGTCTTGTGCAAACAGAGCAAACAATTCCAGGAACTGCTGTGCCGTGTTTGCTGGCCACAGCTCACTTTGTTATTGGTGGGTTGTTTTTTTTTAAAGGAGATTTGGCAGTCTACTCCAATTAATATTTTTTGCTTGACCGATTGAAGAGACAGCCTAGAGTGATGAAAGTCACTCAGGGAATTGGATATGGAGTTGGACACAAAGTGGAAGTCAAAGACCTTATCCCCATAGTCACTAGGGATGCTTCTGAGCAGTGATCCCACATGAATCTTTTTCTAGACTGTGAAACAAGTATTAATTGTCTGTAAAATAATATTACACATACTGTATATAGGCTTCTTGATGTCAGTAACTACAGACCAATCGCCCTGTGACAACTTCCATCTGGCTTCCATCAGCTCGTCATCTTATTAAAATTTACATGACCTGAAAGCGACGATCTGTGGCAGCGAAACAATCTGCAGCTGTTCCCTGAATGTTTTCTTCATTGCTCTTTGCTAACGAAAAGGAGAGAGGAGAAATAAGGGATTTTTGTATCAGATATTAAGGACTCAGCACTCAGTCACATTTTTCACATTCACACATTCTAATTTTTCTCCAACCCACATGACTAGATAGGTTGTTTGTTCCTAACCTCTAATACGACCCCCAGGAGCATTTCTTGAAATAGTGCCTCTACCGGTTGCACAAGATATTACTCCAAAATCAGCTGAGACACCTCTGCTTAAAAACCAGTTCTAATATGCCAGTGCATCATGGAGTCAAACTTGACTCAGACTCTGTTCCCTCATCTCATTTGAGAAAGTGTAAACTGCCATTTAGCTCTGAAGGAGAAGTGACGTGAAGCTGGTGGAATTTAAAATGGATATTTCTGTTTTAGGTTAAGCAGCATGTATCCTGCAACCTTCCTTTTGGCAGCAACACAGTGATAGTGTCTGTTTGAGGGTGATTTATAGAATAGCTGAAAGGCATTGTTCGGCACACTGCATAGGGTCTGCATGGAGTGGTGTTTTTATGCTTCTTAAATGGCGGGAATGAAAGTGCTACTTTAAAGCAACACTTCAAATGCCTAATAAATAATTTAATTTAGCAGTTTATTCTGTTTTTTTATATAATACTCTGACCTGTATATATTCTGTTCTATTGATTTTGTACAGCAGCTAAACAGTGTAGTTCATGGATATATGTGGGTAATGATTTTGCTTTCAATGGGAAAGAGTTATTTTATAACAACACAGAGATTAATACAAAACAAGCTCTGTGTTTCAGTATAATGCAGAGGTCAGAACAGCCTCGCACAGCAAGGTAAAGGTCTGTTTTGTCGGGAAATATGATGTAGAATCACAGAAGACAAAATGGAGGAAAACCCTCTGTTGCAGTTAATTGAGTTTCAGCATCACACAGGTGATTGTTGTTGGGTTAGCTTCAATGAGGGGTTTCCTCCGGGTCTGTGACCTCAACAGACTGTGCTCAGGGAGGCAGGAAATGTGAGTCATGCTGGCAGTGTGTATATAAACACCTTTACCCCCAAGTCATAGTGAGATGTCCCCTTTGCCTTCAGAGCCACATGGACCAACTCTCCATTTGCTAGAGAGATGAAAGGCTGGATTGTATTTTGTTTCTGAAATGTTTTACATCTTCTAAAGCCTCATCAGATGTTCAGTCAGTTCAGTTTTTTCAATCACGTTTCTAAGCTACTACTACAGAGATGGAAAGTAACAAGGTTAATGCATTCAAATACTGTATTGTGGTTTAATATTCAAAATATACAATGAGCTCATATACCGATCAGCCATAACATTATGACGGCATGGGCACCCGGACTGGTCTCCATATGCAACAAACTGTGATGCTCTGTGTGTTCTGACACCTTTCTATCAGAAACAGCATGAACCTTTTCAGGAGTTTGAGCTACAGAAGCTCTTCTGTTGGATCGGACCACATGCACTTCGCTCCCCACTCACATTAGTGAGCCTTGCCGGCCACGACCCTGTCACCGATTCAACTGTTTTCCGTCCTTGGACCACTTTTGGTAGGTACTGACCACTGCAGACCGGGAACACCCCACAAGAGCTGCAGTTTTGGAGATGCTCTGACCCAGTCGTCTAGCCATCACAGTCTGGTCCTTGTCGAAGTCGCTCACATCTTTACAATTGCCCATTTTTCCTGCTTCAGCACATCAACTTGGAGGGCAAAATGTCTGCCTAATATACCCCCCGACAGGTGCCATGGAAACGAGATAATTAATGTTCTTCACTTGTCCTGTCTGTGGTCATAAAGTTATGGCTGATCGGTGTATGTTTCAAATTACCTACCTGGCCACATACAACATTACAATACTGTGTATTATATTTAAAAAATACCTACAACTCTGGAAGACACCAAAGAGTACTTTTACTTTTGACACAGATGTACTCTTTAGCTTTACTTCACACGTAGAATTTAAATACTTTTCCACAACAGATCTTCAGGGCATTTTGTCCTGAATACATAATATATGTTCCCCATATACATTGAAACTCACTCATCCTCTGCTCAATCCACCCCTTAATCAACCTCAGCCTCAAGATCAATAGCCTGCGAAGGACAATCCAATCAACCACTAATAATAACAGACCAATTAAAGCATAATCCATTTATCCATCACCTTTAGTAAGCATATTTAATTTCCAATGTGATTCTCCAACATCCTGACTATCCATAATGAGAATGCCTCTTTCAAGGGCAACGTGGGATAGGTGCCGACAGCACAAACCAAAATCCCCAAATAAGGGATGCGCCTTTCGTCCTCATTATGAACTCAGCAGCATAGCGTTGACCTGTGACAGAACTAGCCTCATTGAGATGCTAAGTGTTCCCACACCTTCTAGGGAGTGAGTCTGTCGACCATGTTAGGGCAATGAGGGAGTGTCCGTCCAACATCATCCATCTTTGATATACTACTGCGTGCGCACATCCTTAATGGTCCTTGGCTTTTGTATGTTAAGAAAAAAAATAAATGTTACTGCCTTCACAGAGCAAAAGAGAAAAAAGGATGATCTTTCACCACAATAAACAGAAACCACAACCTTTTCAAAAGCATTAAGTGAACTGTTAAGGATCACCTTGAAGTAATTCAAATGCACCATGATGAATGGACCATTATTGATGGTTTGACAAAATTGACAGCGGTAGAGATAAATATGGCCTAAAGCCTGCCAAATGCTGTCATAGCCACTTGGCCTTCCACCTGTCAGTTAACTGTATGAATTTATGCTGCTTAGGCAAGCATTATAAAACAATTTCCATCCTATTAGGCCTATATATTCAGGAGTCATTTCATAAACAATATAATCAACCTAATTTTACCGGTAGTACACCTATAGTATAGTTACCACACAGGGAACGCATCACTTCAGGATACAGAAAAGTGTTCAGAAAACCCATAAAGTTTGGATTATTATGCAAAGTGTAGTGAAATCCTGTAAATACAATCCATCCACTATACCTAGATACCTGATACCTGGTCAGCAGAGTAAAGTATTTTCCTTAACCTGAGATTGTTCTATTGGAGACTGTGCAGTTTCATTTTAGTAATGAAGTGCTCAATCAATAAATCAGTAGAGAGAAAAAAAAACATTTATTGATAGAATTATTATTTGCTGCTTTTCTTTGTCTTATTTGAGCATACTGTATATTGAATTTATTTGTGTTTGTTACTGTTGTCCGGACCAAAGAAGCAATTTGAAGACATCGCTTTTGGCTGTAGGATATTGTGACAGATATTTGCTTTTACAATTTTCGGACATTTTGCATTTATTTTTTAACAATCTATCTACAGATTGATGAATAGTAATTTAGTTGCAAATCGAGCCTGAGTATTGAGGTTGTTCTTTTAAAACCAGTAGATTGAGAAAAATCACTCTTCTTTCATTGAATCTGATCATGAATATTATCAGAGGATTTAAGTATATTAAAGTGGCCGTTTTGACACGATGTGATGTTTCGGAGAACACTCTAGTTTTAGCCACTTGAAGTTAGTGGTCTACATCTCTAACCTCTTTCCCTCTTACACACACACATAAACATGCACACACAACGTTATGCAGAAGGGGTTCTTTCCAAATCCGACATCTCACTGCAGTCTGGCATCAAAGCCCTTTGTACGAGAGCTGACACCTGGTCCCTCTCTCCTTGCCAAAGAGGCCTAGCAAGTGGGCTCAGATGGCTGGAAGAGCTGGGAGAATTTACACCGCCCACCTCCTGCTCAACACACAATCATACACAGGCCATTGGAAGTCCAGGCAAGGACACACTCTGATGCCCTAAGTTGCCCCCCTGAATCCTACCCTGCACCCCTACAGGCAAATCCACACACACATAAAGACACACACCACACTGTACACATTCCAGCTGATTTATGCATGTTGGAGCAAGTGCCAGACAGAACACACTATACTGCTGTGATAGCATGGTGTATCTAATGGTGCTAAATGAACATTATGAAGGTCAAAGAGAGAACATAATCCGTTTTGGATAGGGTCTAGTTTTTTGCCACTTGAGGGCTTCTGGGTGGAAATTTCAACCATTTATTGTATTGAAGAACCAAATAATACCCAACAGACACAGTCGTGAACCTTAGGCTGTGTGTTGAACTCGGCAAATTATTTCAATTGTTTTGATTTATTTTTCTGATGTGTGCTATAGAAGTGAGCCATTTTCTAGCCACACAGTTTCTTAAGACAAGAGCCAGCTTGATGTACTGTACAACCACCAAACAAGATGTTGGCCTGTCACAAGGCCTTACATTCACCATCTTTGATGCTGCAGGGGGGAAGCAGCGTGAGATATTGCCCAAGCCTAAACTACATGATCACTAAACCTCAGGAGATTTCTTTAGGCCAGTTCACCAGCAACCTTTCAGTCTTCAGTCTCCTTATGATTAATTTCCCATCTGCAACTGCATGTTGCGTTTCCAAGATTACAGTTAGGTGCTCTAATAAATAACAAAGCCTTTGAAGGGAACATATAGTACATCCGCATTTTGAAATTAATTTTAAAATCAATTAAGCTGTGGGTTATCTTTTCAAGAAATCTTTAATTCTTTAAAGTGTTACAAGGTAGTGAAAATTTCACCAGTGCCCAGAGTCCGCAAAGAGTCTGCAATAAAAAGAAAACACATTTAGGAAGCTACAACCATCAAATGTTTTGCATTTTTGCATAAATTATTGAATGATTATTAAAATGGTTGCCAATTAATTTCCTGCCGATCGACTAAATGCTTCACAGCACAGCATGCCTGTGGAGAGCTGCAGTTGAGGTGTTTTATGATGTTTATGATAATGTGCAGTCACAGGATGACAGCAATTATTGTGCTGCTTGTGCTTTTATTTTTCAATACTATACGGTAACCGTCCACATTTGGTGCAAAGACGTTACAGATACCTCTAGCCCACTAGTCCACCGTGACGCCCACATTCTCTGCATAAAGTTTGATGATTTTAATGTCGATGATGCACATGTATATAAGGCATTTATTTGGTAATTAAAATGGGCTAAAAAATAAAGTGCCAGCTGTAGATTCAGTGTTTTGCTGATAACCTTGTATTCAACCCCGCTGCCAACACTAAAATGAAACTTTAATGTAGGATTTAGGTTCTCTCACTAGGTTTAGAGGTTTGCTGGAAGGATGACCCCTGAATCAGGTCATCCCTGCTCCCTGATTTGATCTGTAGTTTTTCCTCTACATTCAGAGTATACCTTTTTTGTATGTGTCCTATAAAAGATTCTGACCTATATGTTTCTCCTGTGTACACAACAGTTACCAGAGAAACTAACTGACTAAGTTCCACTGCATAACACCTGTTGGCAGGTCAACTGGAGAGCACATGACTCTTTGCTGCAGATTTGCTCTGGGTTTCTTAGTACAGTTTGGGGGGGGAAGATAAGCACACACATGATATGCAATTATATACCTACACACTTATATACTTTGTTTTCTGCAAAACTCATATGTCCATTGTAGACAAAGGAATATTGGTGCTACGTAACTATGGTGGTTGAACAGAGAATTTATGTGTACTTATGCCTGCTGCCATTTATAGCTCAACAGCTGGCTGATGGGCAACCGCGACACTACATCCCTGGAGCTGCTGCTACTGTAGCTGATGAATAGCCACAGCACTCACTATCTGCCAACATACATACTCTTCACCACACATAATTCCAGTTTACAGTTCTCCCTTGGCTCTGGCATTTTTATGTCATAGATGTTGCGTTCTGTTCCAGACAATGCTATATATGATCAGTGAGGCTGCAGCACAGGGGAGGGGGGATCCTGCTCTGTCTTTGATTTGATCTAGACCATGACATATTAGTTCAAAAATGCTAATACTGTGAATTTTATATCAAATGGTATAAACACAGCAAATAGTATAAACTGACATAAAGAAAAACATCACTTTCTTGTATAGGACATTTTCTGAACCTGCTGTTTCTGCTGCTCCACAGAACTTCAGGTGACAGTTCCCCTTAGGTGTCATTGTAAAGCCCACTGGAGTCTGTATCTGGCTGATGGTTGTGCAATCAATTGGATTTCTGCTACAGTTGTGGACCACCTCTGGGGTTAGCTTGCCCACAGGCATGACTATGCCTCCTCTGTAAGGTTGGGCACTGGGCCCTCTCCATGAAGCAGAATGGTGGAGCACAATGTTAATCTCTCCTCTCTGTTGAGTCCCAGCTGTGGCCCTGCATCCCCACTGGGCCATTTAGTGTGGAGGAGGGGGCAGCATGGACTTCTGCTATCACCACAGCCATGGATACAAACACAGCCACAGTTACACATCTTTCCAAAATGATGTTTGCTCTTGCGTTAATGAACCCAAGTTTAGTGTGTAGTATATACTCTACGGTTAAGTTTCTGTAGAACTTCATAGACATGGTTTGCACAAGGCTAAGCCCAAACGTTTCAGCTTTCTCTCCATACAGATGAAATTATCTAATGCACTTTATGTCTACAAGCTCCAATTTGTTTTTCAATTCTTTCAAAGTATGTACATTTATTTGTATAGAAATAGTGAAGGTTTCATAAATATTTAGTGCGCACTTGAAAAAAACCTTCAGAATTGATTCAGTTCTTTACCAGTGGTCTGTAGTTTCTATTGCATATTTTGTAATGGCCTTCGGTCTGACACATATTCAGTTTTTTCAAAGGCATTCACAGTCATTCATATTTTGTCAGTCCTATGGCATTGAGTCAGGCATTTAAAATAGTTAGAATGTATTTCTACTTTTAACGGTGTAACCTACAGAGCAAGACAAAGAAAAGTTAGTTCTGATGATATTATAAAGCAAACCCCACAAGGACCTGGATTTAAAAGTAACCAACAAAAATTTAAGATAACAAAGCTTGACAACTGACTTCAATAGCTGAGTTCAAACAATAATTAGATCTTTCATTGATCATTGTGCATGTACTCTGTCCTCTCACAGGGAGGTCAGAGCTGAGAGTCAGGTACCAACTGGCAGGGATTCTGCATTTGTGCTCACAGACACTTCAGTAAGATGGATTCTTGCCAACTTTAGGGCTTGGACCTTTGTCCTCTGTTTGAATAATTGTCTCCCTATTCACAATGCCACCATCCTGCTCCAAAAAAGGTACTCACCAGGTAGCTCATGAGTAAAATAAAAACTGGTTCAAACCTTCTGGTTCTGATATATTTGCACTATAAATCAACTTCCTGTTTGTAGAATACAAAGTACAAAAAAAAGAACTATAAAATATTATCAATATATTAATATAGTGTTTAAAAAACATTATATAGAACAAATAAATTCAAGTCTTGCACTTAACTTAAATGAACACATTTAACATTGAGATCAGCATGCATCCACACTTACAGGATTCTGTAAATTTATACATTGGAAGCTTGAAGAAAATTGCTCATTGTTATCTTTAGTAATCCATAAGGTCTCTGAGCTACAGCATAACATGGTCTGGGGCTTGGTTGCTAATCGTAAATTCACAGAAATCTACTTAGAGAAAGGCAAATATCAACAAGTCCTGCACTGGCTTTTCTATTTTCTCATTAAGCAGATAGATGGAAGATAGCTGGCACTGAGAGAGGTGGAGGCAAGAACAGATTAGTCTTCCTTCACAAACAACCACATATCCTTGACTTTTAATTAAAAATGCCATCGCAATTAGACACGGTAGTTTAAAGGACTGCCGAAATAAAAAGAGATCAGGCACTGCTATAAAGGCAATCCGGCGCAGTTCCAGGAGAATAAAGCTTTTCACTTTTCTCATTGTGAATTTAAACGGAAACTTAAATCGGCTTATAGGTTTTCCGCAAAAAGCACTGCAGTAGGAGCAAAAGAGGAGCCAGAGAGGAGAAAACAGAATTCAAAGTCATCACAGTGGTTACAAAGGACATTGAAGATTGAGGTCATGGGAGGAGGAAAACTATTCTGTCAGCACAATAAATGAGAACAATTAATCAACAGTTAATGTGAATCACACTGTTTATCCATCTAAACAATCTGGTTTCACCAAGTCAAATTACTGAAGTAATGAATCTGTGTAGCCATTTGAAATACTTTAGAGAAGGACAACAGCCTGTAGCAGCCAGCATAGAGACATCTGCTAAACATGAGTAACAGCAGGGCTCAAAGTGAAGCAGTATACTTTTCTGCATCTGAGTCAACCACGCACATGCGAGATCCTTGAAATAGCAGTAGCATGTATTGTAAAAACAGAAACTGGGTCTACTTGTTTGGCCTACTTAGGGTTATTTTTCGGTTGCGTTGCCTTATTTAACAGTACTAAGAATAAAACAGCTCAACAATTATTTTAAAGCTGGTGGTATTACTGTACGTATATTGAAAAAAAGTAATTTCATTTCACAAAGAAAAAGCAACTCACATATACATATGATTTAGCATGTTGTTGTTTCGCCAGTGCCAACCACCTGATATTGTAAGTGCTATTGTGGTTTAAAGAATATATTCTTGCTTTTAAAATGTTCCCTTTTTCCCTGTTTCAACATTTCCTCTTCCTCCGTGTCTTCTCTTTAATGTAGTTTACCTGCATGTGAACAAATAGGAACACATTCCCACTCTTATCCGGGGGTTTTCTGCTTTTTGCAATAGAATAACAAATCGGTCTTGGTGATTTAGTATTCCCCTGGGTAATTGGTTTTCTGGAGTGGTGACCATGTGGAGATGAAAAACAATCAGCAAAGCTCTTAACAGATGCTGTAATTACCTGAGCAGACTTGCACAAATGCCCGAGCACACCAGAGCAGTGGATGCAGCCTCTGTGATCTACCACTTACAGAGAGGGAAGGGCAGAATCCACTTGAGCACTTCATCTTGACAAGCAACATAATGCACCATCTAACCATACTGTGGAGCCATAGCAGACACAAGGAGTAGACATAATCAACTGTAATGCCCATGAAATATGCTTTTATGCTAAATGAAATTAATAGAAATGATTGTTTAGAAATGACACGTTTTCACTTGTCCTGTGAAATCTCTCAACAACTATTGGTTAGAAAGCCATGAGATACACATTCATGCCCTCCTCAGGAAGAACTGTAAAAACTTTTCGTGATCCCTTAGCTTTTCATCAAGCAGCATCATCTGGTCATTAAATTAATACAACACTCCCATTGATCTCAGCTATACTTTGCGTTTAGTGCTAATTAGCAAATGTTAGCATGCTAACTAGGTAAGCTTAAAATAAATAACATTATACAGTCATTTGTGAGTTTATAAAGGTATGCCTAGCTAAAATGAATGCAGTGTTATACAACTGCCCTGCAATAAATGCTACATTCAGGTAGGCTATAATACAATATAATGCACCACAAACTGCAGCCTGAAGGTAGGATTTATTGCGCAACTGTTGAATTACAGTTGAATTTTCCCATTGTGCTCCATGTTCTTCCTTCTCTAATAATGAGTATACCAGTGCAGTGAGCACAACAGGATAATTGGGTATTTTCCACCATCTGAGCTTTGTCATGGCTGTGTTAAGCATTGATGAGACATGCCAAAAAATAATAATAATAATAAGAGTTAATAAAAATTAATTTGTTGTCAACTTATACAGTAAGTGCAACTCCATACAGCACACCAAAGGTCCTTTAATAGCCACAATAAAGACTTACGTTAACATATTACATAACAGGTGTTTATCCATCAAGTCAGTTTCAAAGTGACACTTTAATGACAGTGTTCCTCCTTGGTCCTGTCTTAACTACACTCAACCCTAACCCTAACCCTAACCCCATCATTCCTTTTCCTTAGTAATTCCACTCACAGATTTTCAATACATATCCTGTGAATTACACATAATGCATAATTCTTAAAGCAGGTTAGCCTCATATTTCTGTGGAAGAACTCTGATTGTTGTTGCATATGATGTTAAATAAACTTTTTTTCCAGTGCAGCTAAGCAGTTGAATATCCATTTCTATGTTGGCATTCTGCTGCATCTGAAATGGTCCCCTTCGGAGATCTTCACGCATCTTAATCTTGAAAAAAACTAAACTTATTCCTCTTACAAGACCTCATACTGCAACTTATCCTGCTATACGCTTTTAATTGTGATCAAACTGCAGTTCTATAATGTTACTATAATTTTGTAAATAGCACTTAGTCCCTTAAACTCACATTTAACACCTTGGCCAAATGTGTGTTGCTCTTTTAATAACATAAAAATGGTCCCACAATCACCTCTGCATTTTCAATGTTACTGCCAATACCCTCAAGCCACTAGATGCTGTTTACCAGTGTACACTTTCACTTATTGCTCAGGACTGTCATTGCAAAAACTAGTGCGAATATACAGTACACTGTGCACACAGTGCACATACTATACTGAAACACAAACAAATATCAACTAGACCTCTCCCCATTCAGCTGAAGGAAACTGTCAGGAGTTGAGGTGCTGGTGCCCTTTAATCACAGGGACATCATGGTGACAGAGCCTTGTGTAGTTTAATAAAGCCCCAGGAACAAAGGCATTCGCCTCTAAACTATCTTTCTCACATAGCGTCTGCAAGCAGGGCTTAGGAGAGAACTGGTTATTACCATCTCATTGAAGAGGGACCCCTCAACAGCTTGTAAAGTTGCTTGGCATCGTGTTTCCACTTCACTGTATGCTGACAGCTCCACCATCAAAACCAGACACTTTTCTTTGGAGACCTATGCCTAGCTTTAGTTTTATTTATTTTTTTAAACTTTTTCCGTCATTCTCAGTCTTGTCTCTCTCTGAGATGGGCAGGTACCACAGTCCAGGTAAAGTCCAGCGTCTGAGAAAGAGAGGAAAATGGAGGAGGAAAGAGCGGCACATTAGGGTCACAGAAAAAAGCCCTTAAACAAATCTTATCACAGTGGAGAGCCCAAATGAGATACCTAACCAAAGGGAACAATTATCTTTCGAATGAGGCTAATCCAAAGCTATCAAATAAAAACAAACTTAACTGTGAGTGTAAGGAAATGCAATTATTCAAATGGGATAGAAATGCAAATGTGTGGCCTTGTGGAGGAAACAAGGAGCCAGGAGCTAGTGTCCTCTAACAACCAGGCTCCCTACTGTCTCATAATTTTCTGTAATGGATGTCAATGTCCTTGTGCACACGCAGCATTTTTGAGGCCAGTAGAATTCTGGGGAGTCAGTTGGTCCCCAATCAAGGATAAATGTGTCTAATTGTGTTTATAAATGGCCTCATGCAGTAAAATAAATTTCATTACACGTAGATCTAATTATAATAATAATAATATTATAATTATGCCGGGGTAATAGATTTATGAAATGTATATGAAATATATAAATCTATGAAAAACATAAAACACTGACATGCATTTGTGAATGTCTCTGGAAATGCTCTGCCATATACAGACAATATTTTTGTCTGTATATGGCATATTTTTGTCTGTATATGGCATGTTTATTTATTGCAAAATGCTTCTTTACTCTATACTATACCTTATTCAAATATAATGTAAATGAAAATGGTCATATGTGTGTTTTTAAAATGAAGTTCAAATGAAAATATATTGGTTGGCTTTGCAAAAAAATATTCAAAAGTAATTGTAAAAGAAGCTGACAGACACTGGATGTGTTATGCCAGTATTGACTGAAAACTGTAAATGGGTTAATATTCTTCTTTTTTTTAACATCAATGTATAATATATGTGGATCCCTTAAAATGGGTTATTAAAGAATAGTAAACAAGACATGTACTGAATGGAACATACTAGTGTCGTATGACTAAGGGTACAAAGCTGTGAAATGTGTGTAAATCCTAACATGCTCACAAAGACAATGTTGTCATGCTGATGTTTAACAGGTTTATCACGGCCATTCATGTTAATTCACCCTGTTAGCATGCATTTAACATTTGCTCTAAATACAGCTGAGGCTAATGAGAATATAATATATTTTGCAAATATTTGATCACTTTGACCTCACGATGGGATTAGATGAGAAGTTAAGGGATCCTACTAAAGTTCATCCTGAGGTGAACATGAATGTGTTTACAAAATTTGGTAAACAGACATTTTACTGAAAACAGAAATATCATCCTGCTGGTGGCACTAAAGGAAAAGTCAGGGGTTCACCAAAGAGATACATCATCTGGGAACTGACAGGCTGACACTGCAATCCCTAGAGCCATAAATAATCTTGTTAGTACTCTCTGGTGGCAAAAAAGTGCCTAAATTACAGCAAATATACTGAATCTTCAGCATTTCTGTACTGCAATTTCTTGTTACTTCTTGGCAGACACATACGCCAACTTGTGAGGTTCAACCTTTTCATATATTACATTATATTTTTCAGTTGTATTGATACACTGTATGTCGTGCAAATGATTTCTCCCATGAGAGGGGTAATATCCATGAATACGTTTTCCTCCTGTATCTGCACATTATTTTTATTTTCTGTATTGCACCCCTACAACACACACACACACACACACACACACACACACACCTGTCCCTCTCTGTCTTTTCAGTTTGCCTGTATTTTCCTTCATCCTGTCATATAAAAACACACACTGCAGGCTTATGTAAGAGTCAAAAGACTTTAGAATGTATGCCACTGCCTTTTTTGCCAACAACCATGGGCCAAACAAATGAATAAAAAGCATTGCACCAGAGTTGCATGTGATTATAGCCCGTGGATTAAGCTAACAACACAGAGCAGGTGGTTCAGTGGATGCTGGGTTTTATGTATTATTAAAATATTGTCTATTCTCTGGAAAAAACAATGACAGAATCCTCTGTATTATTGTTGATATATATTTCACGTAATATTCATAAAGGGTGTTTAAGAGCCAATGTAGCAACACTTTTATGTGACGGCAGCAGTTAACCTTAAAGAAGGCCAACATAATTCGCACAGAAAACCAAAAAACGTAAACTAAAAAGGCTGTATGCCTTCTGCTGCAGGGTGTTATCTGTTTCATATGCAGCATACACCTGGTGAAGTGCTGCATCTGCACTTTCTTTAATTTATTACTATTGGTTGCAAGGTTGCTCTAATCGAGTTACAAAGATTCTTGATTAGCTTCCAGTGCCATGGCAGGATCCCTTTAGTTTGCTGTGGCCCAACAGCATCGGCTGAATGACAGGAGGCATAAGATGAGTTTGGGAAAGCGAGCGCACACAAGCAACATGCTCTGTCAGCATGGTACCACATTAACCTCCCATCCCAACAACTCTCTGAGGCTTTTCTCCTTTTTACTTTTGATCTTTACCCCGTCTTTCTTGCACCACGTTGCTTCTCTCGTTTGACATTCATCACAAGCATCAACATAAATACTCAATACACATATTTCCTTTAAAGATAAAAAAAAAAAAAAAACAGAAAACGCAAAGAAGTTGATCTTTAAATATGGTTTCTTGGCTCTCTCCAGCACATAAATAATTGATCACAGAATGAAGGCTCCAGGGGGAGTCGTGTTTGCAGATGTGTTGATTTCACACCAATTTCCTCACATATATAGCCCAGTCTCTGTGTTTACCCTGCATAAAATTAATGCATACTGGACAGTATCTCCAGAGCTCAGCTGAAGACGGGAGCTACAAGAATGACAAATAGGGCCTTCAATAAGTAGCCTAACATTTGCAAAACATGTGGATGAAAATGGCTTGAAGAACGAGGCAGGGGAGACTCTCACATGGTGACAAGACACATCCCATGATCTATATCTCTGAGGAATCACCAAGCTGCACTATCAACAAGACCGTGAGTCAAAACAAAGGTTAAACATCAAAACACTCAATTGAACAAGTGAAGAAATCCAATACAATGTACAAAACAAAAGAATCAATGTAATGTGCTGTAGTTTCTATGTCTGTGCAAGCAACACAAATCTAGAGCAGAGTGTGCTGCTGGCAAAACAACACAAATCATCAGTTCTGTGTTCTACGGGGGGGGGGGGGAGTTTAGAGTTTTCAGCTTAGCAATACTGACAACAGCTCAAAGATTTTAATGCACAATCCCATGAATAAATATGCACAAACGTTTTGTTTAAATACATTTTTTAAAGGAGTTGCAAAGTAATGTTTTTCGGGATGTTTTCCCAAAATGATCACAGGATTATTATATATATATATAGGAAATATATTTCTTATAAATTTGTTTGATCTCATCAACAAAACAACTGACAGTAGGGGGAGTTGGGGGGGCAGGGGATTAGGTTTGAAGCACCCTGATATGAAAGGGAGCTGGCTAATCCTGAGTCACTTCAGATACAGGAAAGTAAAGACACGTCATGCTGCGCTGCCCAAGCTGCACATTACTATGGATGTTAACGTATGAAATAGTCTGTTCAGGCCCTCGCCCGTTCAATTTTTTTAAGTAAAGGATGCCTGGCTGCAATTTGTTTCTGTCAGGATGATTAATGGCTCTTAATAATATAACAGCTTATATGGATATGGGAAGGTGCATCTCTACAGCAGCCAATCGATAAATCTGTGATCCTCCAACCACCCACCCTCATCGCACCAAGAGATTTAGGGGCCATATGAGCAGCTTGAATCCCCATACAGTAAGTCTTAAGCAGATTAATAAAAGGGTTCCTTAAATGTGCTCTAAATTTGTCTAATAATACCTTAGGTATTAATTCTCCAGGCTGACAGCCTGTGAAAGTTCTTTTTGAGTGTGTGGCGCTCTAGAGCCCTGGGTGTGCATTTGTCTCCCACTGGCACACAGATGCACTACAAAGAGTTAACAAAACACTGGCTCCATCACCAGAGGGGACAAGTTAGAAGAACATGCTCCTTTATACGAATATGCTGCTCACACGAGATTGTGTGAGCAGCATATTGGCCTCTGTTAATGCTTTGATGAAAATAGAACATTATAAGTATAAATAAAATAAGCTCAGCCACAGATAATAGTACTGCAAATACTGAACATAGGTAGACAGCTGTAGCATATGAGCAGCTGTGGTGTAAAACATATTCAGATCCTGTACTTAGTGAAAAGACTTTACTACAAGTAAAAACCCAGCATTCAGAACCTTACTTATGTAAAAGTAGGGTATTATCAGCTAAATTTGCTACAGTTTTTGCCTCTTAGATGTAGTAGAGTAGAAGTATAAAGTTGCATAAAATGGAAATACTCAAGTAATGTACAGTAGTTGAGTAAATGTACTTCCACCACTGATGAGCACAAACTAGACTCCAGATGCCAGTCTCAGAACATCAGCTTACATTGCCAAGCACACAAACCCCAACTGGACCAAGACATGGCAAGCAAGATAGCACAAGCAGCATACTTAACTTACCTTGTTGAAAGCAGTGTTCCCTGGCATCGCCAACGTAAAACTAAACATTTGAGTAAAGTCAGCATGTATCCAAGTTGCTGACACCGACAGGAGAACGCATCTTCCAGCTTGGAGTTCACCTTTGGCCGACAGGTGTCGTCACAAATGGCCATCGAAACAGGAACAGGCCTCATTCCCCCACAAACCCATTCTGTGGCGATATTTTCGGACGGTTTACAAACAGCAAGTGTAAAGCAGTATTACACATGGAGCAGAGTTAGCAAACAGAGCGGCAGAGTGTGTCAGGTGTGAATGTGTTGTCTGCCTGTGCAAATACATTTCACTGTATATTAAACAAATAATGACACTTACAGCCACATGTTTTCGGAAAAAATGACATCTTCCTGTAGGCCTACTTGAAGAAATCATAATGTAATTGTAATTTTACAAAAAAAATCATAATATTATGAGAATACAGTAATAACATTTTGAGTAAAATTCTGTTTTATTTCCAGAATACAACGAAAGGGTTGAATATTATCATTTATAATCAGTGGGCTTGAATCCTTTTCTGATGCCATAACCTTGATCCCTGCACCTGAACCCTGAACCATGTTTAAAACAAGCTCAGTTACGCCTCTCAGAGTTCATGTAACTGGTTACATTTGCTATGACGGATATATGGCAAAGTCCAAAACGGATATCAAGTTACGAGTCATCACCTGATGATGTGGTGGATGCAAAATACTGGTGGTCAGCTAATAGGCTGCTACCTATTATGGTATATAAATCCACAATTCTCAGAAGAAGTATATGTTGTTCCTGAATATATAAAGACTTTTTTTTCAAACTTTTACATTTTAATGGTATTATTATGTCTTGAATTACTCATAATATGATGTCTTTAATAAAAGTATTGTTTAATTATTTCATAAATTTTACCTCAAAATATTAAAACTTTATTCATGAAATCTTGGTGGGGGGGGTTTTGCCCCAGCAGCCTGAACACTCGTAGACTTGAGTGTCTTCAGGTTAAACTGTGCATTGTACTTTGCAGCTTCAAGAGGTTTAAATTACTTGGGGTGAAGAATTCGCTGTGAAATGGGATGTGATGCTGCACAGTGGTGTTCCGGCATTCATAGGTGTTGCTGGACTTCACGGATTCCTGCCTGCCTCCAAACCACCTCCTTTCCCTCTGTCTTTCTTTCTCTTTTTCTCTCCCTTCCTTTCTTTGTCCCCCACCTGGAGAGAACCACCATTTTCTCTTTATTACATCCATTTTCCTTTGGCTATCCTCCCTGTGAATAAACCTCTGAACCATGCTGAGGATTTGCTGTTCTTAATTATGGCATAGCAATAAATGAAGTCTGAGGTCCAACTCTCCAGAGTAGCTCATGCTGATCTCCACCAGAGGCTAGCGCCTTACCAGAGGCATTGCTGCTCACCCACATCAGTCTCACCAAGCGCTGTGGTTTCACATCATTTACAGTGTCAAATATATGAGAGCTTAATAGAGACTGATTCATTGATATTCCAGCCAAACTGCCCAGGGATTTGGCAGAACAGGCACCAGCAGAGGAAAGAGACAGAGAAAACAAAGTGATAGAGAATGAGTGGGTGGGGAGGGGAGAGACTGAGAAAGTTACACCAGATTTGCAGTCACATGCTGCGATGCCGGGGATAATAAAACCATCTCTCTCAGACAGGCCACTATGATAGACTCCGTCTGCTCACCCACCCTACCCCCTCCTCCCTTTATTCTTACGCTGGTCTCCCGCATTCTTCTTCTCTTATTCACTGAGTCAAACATGATGAACAGGAGCAGGGGAGAGATGAGCAGCTGGCCTGGTCTCGGCGGGGCGAGGGAACACATTTGACAAAATCAAATCAGGCCGGTCAAAGGTGAAGCCTGCCAGTCTCCCCGTGGAGCGGCGAATGGTATCAACACTGCACAGATGACCAGAATACTGTGTGGCTCGAGATGGAAATATTGCAACACCACAACCCCCTCTTCCACACTGAAAAGATCATGTTGCTCTATGCTCTGTTATAACATCCATTCAGTTCAGAAGGCCGCCCTAATGAATCAGCTTAGTCTTGATTAGATCCTCTAACTGCCTTTACTCTTTAAATTCTATTAGGGATCTAATTGTAATCTTCAACGTCTATTAACACAGCTGCCCATAAAACAGGCAGGTGAAAGGCAGATGAAAAACATGATTTCATGGCTCCTCGTCTTCGTCTTCTGCAGTGAGAAGATGACATCGTGCAAGCCTCCAATTTCCACTGCTCCACCTCGTTGTGGTTGGAAGTCAGCCGTCGTTCTATTTCAGCAGCTAACACTTTAATATGCAACACCTCATAGAGCCAAAGCACCAATTGAAGCCATTATACAGTGTTCAGCTCACTAATAAATTTATTAGAGGGCTGGAGCCAGCTTGTTACAGGAGGTCTCGGGAAAAGAGCGGAGGGAGTGATCTCTGCATCTGCATGCTCTGCCAGCCTTTGAAAAAGGACCATAAATTAGTGCTGTGGGGTGAGAATGTGAAAGAGATATCGAGCAAGAGTCCTCTGTTCTCAAACCCCAGTGATGGGCGAGATGGCATTGTCCTCCTATCACAGTCAAAGAATCAGGCTCACATTTCCCCTATCAGAACCCATCACAATGCCTCATCCTTAATCATCAGCAGCAGAGAAAGGTCATTACCCAAGTAAATTACCTCTTTAGCATTTGATTATTCGCTTTTTTCTTCTTTTCTCTTTTTTGCTCTCTGGAGGCAGAAAGTATCAGGCAGCCTGCAATTTTGATGCATCCTTCTGCGTGTCCACCCACAGTACAGAAGCCACAGTATGTAACCATTGTTACTTCAAACCAGTAGATATTCTTTACTTACCAGTAGTATGCTGCAGTACTGTGGATTTACACAATATAATCATAGTCAAAAAGAATGTCCACTTTGAAAAGTTGTCTTTCTGTTTTGTTCTTTAAGAGGGCTACATTTCTCCATCTTCCCTTCGGTCCCCTCTGGCCCTAATGAAGTATCTTCGAAAGGTGACATGGAGTGAAAATGGTAAAGTTTCAGGCTGCAGATTTGCATTTACGGAAACTACTGAATGATAAAGCACTCTGACAGTCCAGTGCACTTACACAGCACACGCCGTAAAACATGCGTTGAAAGCTGGGCGTAATTCATTCTGCAAACACTCATGCACGTACACTAATAAAACCCGCACACGCTCTCATCATTTGTCTGTTTATAGATGTGTGCGTCAGTTGGTTTCTCTCTCTCATTCAGCATTCACCTCTCTCTCTCTCTCTCTCTCTCTCTCTCTCTCTCTCTCACACACACACACACAAATCTGTCCATGAACATACAATATATGACATTTGCAAAGGGCATGGTCCAGACAAAAATATTATGAAAAGTTAAACTTGAGGGTAAGATAAGTTTGGAATTGTTGCCTTTGACATTCAGTTGCCACCAGGGGTTAGTAATGTTAACAATTAATGTGGCAGTTGTAAAATTAAGGGTTAGGCTCAGTGATGACCTGCTGGATTTTAATGTTTCATTCATTGTATAAACTATGAAGTAGCATGGTTTATGTCAAATTATTATTGTACAGGCAACTGACATTCCCTAAACCCCTCCCCCAAACAGTGATTGACTGATTGACTGCGACTGTAACTTACCCCGACTATTTGTAAAGGTATTTGTAAACTATTTGTATAAGTAAAGGTAAAATGCACAGTTATATTTGGTGGAGAGTTTGGAAAGTTGTCGAAGGGAGGGCGGGGTCTCCACCTTCTGACCAATCAGTATATTATAGTCAGTCAACCATCGTGCTCCACTCCTGAAAGATGGACTCCGCCAGGCCTCCATGACCAACAGGAAGCCAACAAAACACATAAACTAGTGTCAGATGTAACATTAACTTTTTTGGAAAAAAAACTAACTTTAGAAATACTTTTTAATAATGGGCCTAGTCAGGTAGCTAACATTTGCCAGCCAACATACTAGCATTAGCATAAAGTAAACGTTTTGCTTGCAGCATCCTTGGATGGGATGGGGTAATGCTAGTGTTTCTACTCATACTATATTCTATATTTGCTTACTGTTGTGTTGAAAAATAAATTATATTGCTACCTGACTAGGACTGCACATTTTTTAAATATTTCTATATTTCTAATCATTGTTTAGATAAATGTACAAGATGTCAACTTCAATTCACAAGTTTACAAAACTATGGTTACAGATACCCTGTTTTAAAGTGCCCCTTTTTGAATTATATAGTATTCCATAATTAACTAATTACATTATTATGTGGGTTCAGGACACATCAACGGTGTGGGAGCCAGTGTAACACGAGACCCAGATGCTACTAACCATCACAACAGAGTTCAGGCTAATATTAGCTGTTCCATCGAGCTCTGTATTTGATTTGGGAAAGATTACTCACCATTTATTTGCCAAAGTCATCGATCGATGTAAAAGTGAAATATTAGAAAATGCTTACAATTAAGCATACTCTAACTCTAACTTTGTGTTATTTGTCTAGGTGAACCTATTTATCTAGTAAACATCTAAATGCCATCATGGTAAAAATAAATAGCAGTGTGATATTATACCATAATACTAGGGCTAACTAGGTACCCTGCTTCTTTATTTGTGCTCTACATGTTCATTAGTTTGTGAAGATGCTGAATCTTCCTGGGATCTGTTCATCATTACATGGCACTGAATTCATTTCACATTTGTAGTCATTAAGTCCACATTTAAGGTCCTTTTGCCAACCAACTCACAGAGTTAATTTTAGTTAACTTATAAAAGCTACAGCTAATAAAATGCATCAGTCAAGCCTGCTTATTGTGTCTACTTCTGTCTGAAGTCAAGGACCAATTGATTTTGGAAATTGTTATGAATTTGAAGTGGTAAGTCTGTCACCATAATTATTGCAAACTGTACACATGCAGTGCAAGATTGGACAGCTTGACAGGCGTAACCAGCAGTAACCAAGGGCAGTGGGGTGTGGTGAAGGATCAATTAATCTCATATCAAAAATATATTCCTCTCCATCTATTTAAATATTAAACTATATGGATACAATCACTCCGCATTCATCGCTTTTTCAAAAATACATACATGCATGTAAACAGAGAAACGCAAGCATATCTAGACACATGCTGCATTTGCCACTCTGATCGGCGTCCTCCATCCTCATACTGCAGGTCAAGTAGAGGTTTGACTCACAAAGCCTTTGATTGTTTTCTGCATCTGTCGAATCTCCATTGTACACAATAAATCTCACATTGCTGTTCACAGGAGATATTGAAATGCACAGCGTTGCCTTGGAATCCGCTCCTTCCTCCCTGTCTTCCAAAGATTACTACTCATTTACAGTACTGAGCATTTGTCATCCATTGCCTTTCCCATCCGCCTCACAGGACGTGCAAGGCCAAACAGTAGTAACCCAATAGCCAGCGGTGTGTGTGCACAATTTCCATCTCTCCCTTATTCTGTACATCTCCCCTAACCCTTTTGAGAGGCTATGAATCTTCATTGCATCCGGTGGTGTGGAAAGCAGCCCTCTCCTAAATGACTATTGATGATAATGCCACGCTGTAAGGAATGTGAACACAGTATGGAAATGGTACGGCAAGCCTGGAGGACTAGAGAGGGGAGGTGTGGGGTCGATTACTGTGACGTTGTGCAGATAGGCTGGGAGGGGATGCAATTATCCCACAGTCTCAATGTAAATTTTCACCAAGGGGATATAATGTGCTACTTATAAATATAGAAATAAATAGGTCCATAACATACATGTGAAATCATGGGCTTCAAACTTAAAACCGACCCAAAAAGAGAAAGAACGTCACTGGGAGACACATAATTGCTGTCACTGCCTTGTCCAGAAATGAAAGAGAACATACCCGGAGATTTAGTGCTCTGTGGGATAAAACATTTCATTCGTCAAATGGCAGAAAAACTTAAAAGGCAAATATGATGCTTAATTTATAGAGCAGTATAAAACTGTGGAGTAATAAAGGCAATAATAATGCAATTGCAAACACATTTCAGATCCATTTACATTTTGGTCTGATATTCATGGAAACTGTGTAGAAATATACAGTGGAACACAAATTGTAGTGCTTGAAACCGGAGCCATTGAATGGAGAGAGCTGCATTGTTTTTATCAAACAATGAATAAGTGGATAAGAAGATCATGCTCGATTATTCTCTCACTGCTTCCAGAAAGAACTTTTGCAGGTAACTTCTGGATCTTATGTGCCCTGGTGATATTCACTCCCCCACACTGTGTGCCTCAAACAGACTTCAGAGTCAGACAATGTGTACACACTAACGTTGAGCAAGATGAGCGTGATATAGTGAAGTTTACAATAGGAAGGAATATGAAACGTTATTCAACATTATTTAGTCAATCTCACTGTTGTTGTTTTATGTATGACCACACACCTAGCAATTGAGATTGTATACTTCACTGTATTATTTTTATTATTTTCATTTATGCAGCATTTGGTGTTTTCCATGTTTCAGAATTTTCCTGTGTGTGTTTTTTATCTTGTTCTTTATGGTGAATCACTTTGTAAATTCAGTTGTGCTTAAATCAAAATCATTACTGATTATCTTTCCAAAGTGTGATGATGATGTCTGAGGTACAGTAAAATTCCTGTTGATAGTTTACAGGTGCATGTGTAATTAAAAAAATGAATAAATTACATGATGGCTGCTACAAGTAACCACAGCCGTGTGTAGCGGCTGTGCGCAAGGATTGCTGCACTGGCATTGTTGGAGGACCTCACAAATACCATTCTGTAAAAAACGCAGTTGTTCTTTGCTGTTTTTTGTTTGTTTATTCATTATTGTTTAATCTGGTGAAGCAGACAGAGGTATTCATATACAAACAGCTGATTAAGGGCATGTCTACATCTATTTATGGCCAGCACTGAGAGTGGAGATCAGGCTTTGCACATGTACTCAATGCTGCAATCAGTGAGATTACTGAAACAGCTCCATGTATATTCCTTTTCAGCTTTTGTGCATTCAGGTCGTTTTGTTCTTGAATCTACAAAGGTTGACACAATATCCAACAAAGGTTACACCACTTCTCCTCCGAGTCAAATGTCAGTCAATTTAAAACACATTGATTATCAGATTCAGAGTTTTCCTTCAGCATCAAAAGTAATCCAGGTGATTGTTTATTCTGCAATGTGAGCAGAAACTGCTAGTAACCCAAGCAACGTAACTTTCCATGATGCAGAATCACCAAAAAGTAAGTAAAGTGCACGCAAAATGATCAAAAGAGCTTCTAAGCTTTTTGTCAACAGCATTTTTATAGACACTTCATTCCGACCTGTCCCTCTTCCCATTGTATACATAAACACTTCATACCAACTTTACTTACATATGGACTTTCCTAGATTACACACAAACCAAATATCATGCAATATGACCTAATGCTGCTCTGACTTATATTTCCCCTCTGGCAAATGTCAAAACCTCTTGTTCTTCTGTTACAGCAGATTACAGCAATTAGCAGTTACACAGATTTTGTTCACACTCATTTTTGACTTACTGTCTTTGTCAAATACATGTCATGATTTATTGTTTTATTAGTTTATGTACATAGTTGGAATATTGTGTTTTAAATGTTTGTTGGCAGGTAAACTCACACATATATTGTACATATAAAGAGTGAAAATGGTGGTAGAAAACAGAAAATGAAGCAATCTAGATTATTTCTGACTACTTTATAGGCCCACTTACTCATGGTATTTTTTGTGAAATAAAGGTAAAATAGTAGTTTTACACCCCTACTGTATGCACAGGTACTATATCTTGTTAATATTGTGCTGCACAATTCTTTATTGTGAGAAGTTACTGTGTATAAAGTGCTGACATCTCCCAACACACAGCACCAACCGAAGACTCTAATGTGTAAAGACAGACACACTCTTTACAGCTCCCACTGCAAACAAGATGGCCAGTGCAGTTTCTGCCCCAGCCTCCACACCAGTGAGACCAATCTTTACCAGAGGCATAAAGTATCACAGCTCTCCCAACAAGGTCAAGTCAACCACCACAGGACATTACAGACTCTGACAGGGAATACGAGACCATAATCAAGACCTTAATACACTCCCAAACGCACCACTCTTCTCATGCAACAGGAAACCCAGCAGCAAGCGCCTCTGCTTTATCTTTCTCCCACCCTGCTGTCGTCTCTTGGACTGTCGATGTGGAATAGCACGAAAAGGAAGGCAGTCGTGTCACAGAAGATTTTCTGGAGGCCTTGACAGAACGGATGTGTCTCCATTACTGTAATGAGGCTACAGGAATGGCCGCCACGCTTCCCTCATTTACGCCATCTCAGCCCGCACCTCCTCCAGGGGATACAGTCTTTCCTCTATAATAGCCTACTCAGTCTTCTTTTACTCCCTCTATTTTTTGCTCTTTGCTCTCATTCCCTTTTTACAATCCCAGAAATTTAAAAGAGGTGTGTACATTTGTGTGTGTGCATGGGGGAGAAATGTATCACACGAGAAGCTTAAGGTTAATGAGGAATGCTGGTGTGTGTCTAGCTACTAGACATTCATAGCATGAACACAGGGACTTGAGAAAAAATGTCCAAAGTATTACCATTTTTGGGCTACTTAAATAGTAAGGCATGGTATTTAATTCAAGTATTTAAGGTGGCATGTACGAACAAGAGACAGAAGAACCGTTAATCATCCGAAATAGAAAAGTTGGGGCTAAAAGTGGTAAGAGTCTGTTGGAAGGTATATTTTCTCTAGAAGAAGAACAAACAACTGCACTTAAAGCTTTTGTTGATAAGAAAGATGACCAACAGAATTCTTTCCATGCTATGTCACATGTTTCATTGCTCTGATTGGTTGTAGGTTTATCCAATTGCGTCCAGGGGCCTTTTGGTCTGCGCCCGTTGATAACACCCCGTGGAAATAAAAAATGATCTGAGAGGTTGCAGACTAAGTGACATTTGCGAATTGGTCTGGCAATGGCATGCTAGGAGATTCATTATTAATGTCTTATTACAATGAAAAAGAATTGACCGTCCAAAAGCTTTGGCAGTGGGCGGGGCTTACACCTCTTCACTTTGTTTTCTGTGTTGTGAATTGACTTTAATGGGCATAGGAAATTCATGTCTTAAAAACAATTCATTTAAGTTGTTAAAGACAAAAAGATATGTTTTTTATTTATTTTGACAGTAAATGTTTACATAAAAGGAAATGCAGATCATGTGTATTGTACACTTCATGTCTTTGTTTTTGCTTTGGCATTTTAAATCTTTCATATCCACGTTTGGGGTGTATAAACACCAAGTATGTTTGTAGCAGATTATTTGAACTCTGAACTGTTTACTCATTCACTTCAGCTTCTTTGAGCGTATGCACCAAATAACTGAACTAAGACCACCTAAAAGTGCAAGTGTAACTGCAGTGAGATTTGTAGAATAAAATTACATGCCAGCCAAAGGCATCAAAAAAGCATGCACACTTTCATCAAGAGTTCATTCATGAATGATTTTGAAGCCAGGAATGATCAGGTTTTCTCAAGGGTTAAATCATTAATTTCATCCCAGTGTTCTGCATATTAATCAGTCAATTTATCAGTCAGCTTTAAGAAATATCGCACATCAAGATTGTTTTAGTGTGTAGTTTTATTTGTGCTCTATGGGGTGTGATGTCTTAAAAAGGTCAAGAATACTGTGGTGATCACTGGATTCATCATTGCCTCCTCAAAGCAACCACTTGACAGTGCCCAGTGGCTGCTTTGATTATGAGATTTAATTTAATCTTTAACTTTTGAACTTTCTCAAGGTTTGGTTTTTGTTGCTGCTCCATGTAAAATGTTTAAAACTCAGCCTTTTTTGAATGGACACCCTGCCTTCTGTTTTTGCATCGCTCATCATCTCTTCCAAAGGTTACCAAGAACACATAACACTTCGTCTCTTTAAAGGCCTTGTCCGTGCAATTGTGATGTATAGATCATGAGTTTTTCATTCAATGAACTACTGTTTTGATATGAACTAGTAGGAAGTCCAAGAACAAGAGAGTAATTTGTTCATTTGGCTCCACATGCACATTGCACAACAATAATGACAAATGAGTTTTGTTTTTCTCATGTGACAGCTACACAGGATCAGTATCAGACACCACCGAAAGAAATAAAAGAATGTCTCGAAAAAAGAGTAGTTAATTTTACTTTAATGAGATTTAAAGAACTAAGTCACTAAAATGAACCTGTTATCATATCAATTGCATGCAACAGTGGTCTTACGGTTAAAATTTTCAAAACCTTTCATTCAGAGATGTTAGTATTGGAGGATTCTGCAAACCTCGGACTACGTTTATTGCCAGTTAAGTTTTTTTATATCAATGTCAACTTGGACAAAAAACATGCCACCAAAACCAGAAGACATCTCAAGGTTGAGGTGTTTCTTCATTTAAATGCCAACATTTAAAAAAAATCTTGCTTTTCAATGTCTGCACATGGTTAGGGGAAGATGGTGGTGATGGCTAATAAGCTATTGTCCTCGACTTGCTCATGGACCCCCCTCTATTGTTAAACTATCACACTAAGAATTGTAGTTTCTGTTTTTATTGAAGCCAGGACGTGAGCATTCACTGTCGAGTCTGTAAATTCCACATAAACCTTTAGGCTCATAATTTCTATGAAAGGTTGTAGTTTGTATCAGGTAATCCATTCCATGTGATAGTTTTCAAAAATGGTTTTGAGGTGTTCTGCCTTGTCACAAATTGATTTGCCACAAACAGTCTGCCTTTTCTCAACAGAGAACCATTGAAGTGATGCTCACAGTGAGCAGAAATCTCAGGCCTTTGGCAGCCTTGCTGACAATGGTTACAAAACTAAGACCAGCATTATTCAGCAGTCACAGACAAATGGAACAAATAGAGGAAATTCACCAGCATTGCTACTTGCCCTTTAAGTACAGCAGAGTATGGGAGCACCACACAAATCCTATGGAGATAGCAAGGAATTCAAAAGTATCAGTTAAAGATTGTCATACAAGTGTTTTTACTACCTGTGAAATGTTAAGTTATGATGATGTGTTTAATGTCATTCACCCTAAAACCTAAAACATCTTTCAGAAAACTAAAAAAAAATTAAAAAAGATTTCATTACGTTTAGGAATAATAAGGAGTTCAGAGGATTGTGGATAAACTGGATTGTCCAGAGGTCAACAGTAGGCTTATGCAAAGACAGAGGACAAGAGCCTCCCCATGTGTTACAACTTATATGAATTTATAAGCTGCAGACGAAGAAATAGATCTCAATTTCTGCTCTTAACATTGTGGGTTTTATAAAGAATCCTCGTCTGTTTATGAAAATGCTTACAATACTTATACTTCTACTGCAAAAGGGTCTGAGCCACCCAGACCCATGTAGGCCCTCCATGTCTATGTCTGTTTCATAACTAAAATAGCAAGTACAAGCAAGATTCTGGCAAATCAGATATTTCTCCAAACAACTTTTTGGAAATAAAACTTTACTGTCGGTTTACTGTGCAAAGATTGTTTTTTTCCAGCATTTTGTCTGTAAGGTGAAAATGTACATTTCTGTACAATGCAAAAATTGCAAATGCATGATGGACACCACCAGCCACACGTTTGAGCAGTGTTGTTAGTACAAACTGTAGAGCAGTAGGTTAATTCACCTCCTTTCTTGTAGCCCTTTCATGTGCTCTGACATGGATCCATACAGAAGATCACTCAGAAAGCCAAGACTTTGAATTGCCTTTTTGTAGCAATAAGGTGTCATAGTGATTGATATTTTTGTTGTGGGTTAAAGTTTTTTTCTGATGTTTAATACTTTGTTGTTTGTTCCTGTGGTGTGCAAAATGTATGCAGTTTGTTTTACAACGCAAAAGGTAGGTATGTGTGTTGAGATTTTAGATCTTTTAGAAAATACCCATGTGGAAAATCCTGGTCGAACACTCTCCATTAATACAGAATTTAATTAAGGAAACTATAGATGCATGACATTTCACTCCCAGAGTCCTCCAGTCCTAGCAGTCAGGGTTTAAATGCTATTGATCTAATTTTAGAGCACACAGAGGTGGAGAATTGCCCACCTAGAGTTACAAAAATCCTACAAAAGCATTCCTCTCAGGTACCATTTCAATAGCATGAAATCCTTCCCAGCCTTTTCATTGTTTGCACACTAGATGAATGCAGACATTACACAAAGCGACAGTAAACACACAGAAGTGTAGGGTCTATGTTTGCACATATCTTCTAAAAGTTTAATAGCGTTAGTTATGCATGTTAGAATATTAGTTTTTGAAAATGCATCCACTGTATTGGGATTCTATATAACATTTAATCTCAATCATAATGCAAATTGATGGCACAGGGTAATTTCACCCTGAGGTACGGGGTCTCCTGAGTAAGATCAACTAATTAACTCATTGCCAGAAGAAGTCCTTTTATCAAATTTCTCACTCTAATTGGAAGACAGGGTGTTAATTTTCAGTGTCTGCATAACAAGCCCAGCGCATGCAGTTAAAGTAGTGATTGCAATGTGGTATCTTTGCCAAACAATGAGTAAACATACTGAAGGATAATTAAGAAAAATCTAAATTCTTCAAAGTGTTAAAACGTGTGTCTGTGACAAGTCAAAAGATAATACGTTCCTAGTCTGTTAAAAAGCATAGTAAATGCAAGTTCTTCAACAATCTGTAATGAGGTTAAAAAGATCTTACATTTATGTGTAACAATTCCAAAGGACCGACATGCTGGAGTTCAAAGCGTCCACAATGCAATACACCTGGCTGAATGATTTCCGTACAGAAGACCTGTCTCAACACTTACCCAACTCAGCAGTTCAGAAACTCTTTTGTTTTAATGGATTTTAGGTTTAGTTTATTAGGAAAGCTGACCCCCTCGTGAGAATAGTGTGCTCAGCAGACATTATACATGCACACCAAAAACTTCAAAAATAAGGTAGGAGCTGGTGGTGGAGTATGACTAATCAATTATACTAACATAGAGATAGGGAAATGTGGCCAAGATGAAGCAGGAGATAGAGGACTAACAGATAATTTTACTTAAATTAGGCAGTTAGTTTCCTAAAGCATCCAGAGTTGATACTTTGTGAGGAGAGTCCAGTATATGAATATGGGTGTGAGTACGAAGTCCACCCTGCAAATTATATCAGACTACCTATCCAGGTATCTTAAATTAGGGATAACATTGTGAAGCCACTTTAGTTTTACTCGTAGTCCATAGTAGCAGGAGCCCAAACTAATTATGAAGTCACTGACAAAGTCTCTGGACATGATAAAAGCATTTTACAAATATTCAAAAATGATTAAAACAATGGAGTAAAGGACTAACAAGCTTCAGATTGCAGTGTGTGGTGGGAGTGACAGAGAAGTGTCACGGACAAATTTAGGCTTAAGAAAAATTCTCATCTGTGCAAAACACTTTGTCTCCCACAACCATGTAGGACAGTAATACTGACAAATACAATTTTCTTCCTACTTGGGCTCCCAATTCGCATCAGATGTTTCTCTATAAGTAAGTTAGTATTTGCTAACATGTAAACTAAGGAGAAGAAGCTGCCCTTTAACTTTTCCCAGCAGTCAAAAGACAGCTTCAGATAGAAGAAATATTTCTCATGTTACTTTTTCTGGAGGGTCAAAAACTGTTTTAATAAACCCCCGGCGTTACTGTATTATTTTAACCATCTTGTTGAATGTTGCTTTAGTACTAAATCTCTGTCTGAAAATGCTCTGAACCTACTTCATGTCTGATTGCAGTACAGACATTTCTTTTTCTTTCAGTGAATCCAAAGGCTTCTCACACTTTCTTTCTAATACTGTCTTTCATGGGAGGTTTTTCTTGTTGTCAGTGGGGTCTAAGGTTGGGGGGCGTTTCCCCCTTTTATCATTCTCATTTCATATTCTTTAATTGTGTGGTCCTTTGATAAAGAACCATGGGGGACTAAAGAGATAATCTCTCTCCAGAAGATGGGAAAATCACATTTTGAGGGTGTCTCAAATGTAGCAAGTGTTTTACTATTTATCTGTATTGTAAAATGTTTTTTCATGTTTAAATATTGAAAGGTAAGGAGCAACACGGAAAATGCGACGGATGACAGGGAACAACCAGCACGCTGACAAGAAGCCATCATCAACAAAGAGGCTTTGGTGTTCGCTGTGATCATATCATTAATTCAGACATTCCAGAACCATGATCCATGATGTACTCACATGTATCTTCCCACATTAACAAATGTTAGATATTAAATGTTAAAAGAGATACAGGCCACAGTTCAAAGCAAAAGCATAGATGTCAAATGACGGATTGCCAACATAGCCCGCTTCATCTTGACACAGCATGCGTTTTCACACTGTTTCATCTACCAATCAACTTAACACATGCCTTGAGATGAATGGAATCCATTATCTTTCCTCCACTTTGAAGGTCAGCCAACTAACTTTTAAAGTTATTGTCCAAAAAAGGACACAGCAGTGGTGGGAAAACATTTCCACTTTCAAGAGCTACCTCACTTGATGTCTGAAATTTCTCATTTGGAGTTGACAGGGTGCTGCTGGGAGCAGAGCAGCATCACTCAGGGACAGCTCTATGGCTGTGGCTCCTATCTCTCATTTTCTCTCTCTTCTCTGCAAATACGCCCCCATACCTTCTCACATAACCCAAAGACAGCCAGGCTGCGCAGCAGTGTGGGCTCCCCACTCACAACAACACAGCGTGCTGGCAGGCTCACAACAGAGAGGTAGTATTGCTGTGCTTCACCACAGTGTCACTGAGCCCGGTGATGTACGTTTGTTGCTGTGAAGCTGTGACTGCATGGCCTGATGTTGGTGATTGTAGTATAGTCATGATTGGTAATGAACATGGCATAATTATACAGTTTAATCAACATAGAAACCATTAGAATGAATGAAAATGGTTTTAACTAGGTAGCAAACTGAACAACAGGATGAGTGATGCAGTGCCATAATGTTGCAGGGTGTGATTGCAGAGTCTTGACCTGCTAAGGATTTGAGAGAAAGGTTTGGTACATTTTCTAATGACATTTCCATGAGCCACGGCCCATGAAAATGCCCTTTACTCCTCAGACATTCATGAAGTAATTAATAGTTGACTTAGAGGGATTATACTACATGAACATGCCTTTGTTTCGGTGACCTTGGAGAGGTTGACTAATCTCTCTAATTGAGTAGTTGTAAACACTATTGTTCCCACTCTGTTCCAATGTCAATTTACTGATGTTTGTTGACGAATTCTCCCACAGTATCTTCAAGTGTGTCGCACCACAAGTGAAGGTACTATGACAATCTATTTCTTGAAGCTATTTGGCACCACGAGACACTGCTTCCAGTGAAATGCTTCAGATCAGGGAATGGTGCTTATAATTAATGTATTGAAACCAAAAGGAAGGAAAAATATCTTTGCTTGGAAGTCACATGTAATATTAAAATTGTGTTTTCAGTGTTCTCTTGTCTGTAGCACTTTGCACAGCAGCAGGGAAAACGATACAACATTTTCATACTTTAATAGTATTTCTGCATTTTACAATGGGATGATGGATTTCCCTGTCTATGCCCTCCTTGAAAACCCAGTTTCATACATATTTAATAAGGTCCTCGAAACAATTTTTACATTTTGTCATCTTCAATGATGCATACCATCAAACTCATAGGAAAAGTGCTTCATTCCACCCCCCATTGTCTGCACAACCGCCACACCCAGTTTGTTAGACTGCCAACTTTAACAGGTCCGTATTTATTATTAAATCTTTTAGCCCAGGCTCAAATGAATGGCTGCAGTCCCAAAGCACCTATGATGGAGCACGTTCATATGATATATTAGTAAATGAAGACATGAATTTGAATGATATGATTACTCTTCTCAAAAAACATGTCTAGAGAGTGTAGATGCGCCTGAGTTAAGTGGGGTGCATTAATCACACCATCCCTGAGGCTGTTTCAGTGCATGCTAGAAGAAAATTAATGTAGATAAGACACATTATGGAAATAAATCAATACACAAATACAAAAACACTATGCCTGACACTCGATACACCCATACATTTTAATGTATATTTATGTACTGTACAATGTTTTGTAGGCATGAACAAAAATGTCTCCACTTCTACATGTGGAAATGAGAACTGAGTGGCATTGCGGTGCAACGGTGTAAGATGACAGCAAGGAAAAATATGCAACGTTATGAATGTGTGCATCCTTATGTATGATGTCCCGAGATATTGTCCTGGACCCAAATAAACCTGTGCAGTATCATTGAACAGCTTGTGACAGTCCATTTCATCCTGACAGAGACACTATAACTCTGCTGGAAGGGAACCAAGTGAGAGAAAACATGGAAATTGACACTTAAGATACAATGACAGTCAGCATTCACACATCTCTCACTCACACACACACACACACACACACACACACACGTTTCACTCATACGTCCTCCTCCAGCAAACTCACAATTAATTCTTGTAATAGGATTTTGCTTCCTCTTTTTTTTTCCTAAATTGGTCTTACTGCATTGGTCACAGGAAAAAGATAACCTTTGATAAATGAACACTTACAAACCGCGCAAACACACGATAGAGATCGTATTAAATAGTTAAAAGTATCATTTGGTCTCTTTCTCCATCTGCAGCCACGGGCTTTCAGATAGTTCATTAAAGCAAAACCTCATTAATTTGGATAAGAGGATGAAGCAGCTGTTTAAACATGTTCAATGGAATTGCTGACTTTTAAGTTTTATACCTAGTTAAATTAATAAAAGATGAATTCTGCACACCTAGATCTGTGCTTACTCCACACATAACCCAGACATTAGTTTATTTATTTTACTCCTAGCTTTATGGCTCTGTGTCACTGTGCATTAGTAACTTTGTGAATCTGTTAAATCTTCTTATTTGCCTATAATATTTAGTATCAATATTGAACTACCTGTCTAACTATTTAGTATTGATTTACTTTAATCACTTTCACAATTGATGCATATATTAAAATGCATGTAGTGTAAGATTGATTCTTTTTTCACATTGGGGTTTAAATCCATTGGGATAATAACATGATGCCATCGTTTTTGTTGAATATGTTATTGTATTTTCTTTTGTCTGTTCAGCCCACAATAGCCTTTGAGGTGAACCATAATTCTCATTCAACTTCTTCCAAAACACTTGACCATGTTTGATTTCTACAAAGTTGATTTACGTCAGTCTGCTTCTGTAACATATGTTTTCATGAAATAATTCAAATTCCATGATTAAAAAGCGCCAACTCTGGTCAGATGTCATCTCAGGCCTTAATGTTGTGTAAGCCTTTGCATTAATGCAGTTGCATTATAGCAATCCCCTGACTTTTCAGGTCAAAATTTGTACGTCTCCAATACTTTAGTTTGTGACAAATATCTTCAAAACTAATGACATTCCCATCAGCCTCAGCTTTACTTTGGGTTCAGTGCTTATTAGCAAATGTTGGCATGTTTAAGTTGCTTACCATGGTGAACATGGTGAACAACTTAGACTGTTGGAGTGTTGTGTGCTGTGGGGAAGGTGGACCCAGGAGCAGAGGTGAGGGGTATGAACAGAGTCTTTATTGTGAGAGAAAAGAGTCTATTCTTTGGGCTGGGCTGGCAGAGAGGAGGTGAAGAGGCTGGCCTCCAGAGGCGAGGCCGGGAAACACACTCCACTGAAGGAAAGACAAACGTAGAGCCTTAGTTAAGCACAACGTAGACAGCAATCTTCACTATGCGTAGTACTACCACTTCTGGCGTAGACAACAATCTGGCACCGAGCCGCCGGATGGTCTGTGTAGATATACTGTGGCTTGATGAAACGAGATGGGCAGCAGGTGTGTGATGAGGAGATGACGGCTAGGTGTGTGTATGATGACGACAGCCAGCCTCACCTCCTAGAAACCACAGGGTAAGCGTACCAACACCAGCCCAGATCATGACATGGAGGTCCCTTATTTTTCTTTACAGTGTAGTCATGTTAGGAAGGGATCACTTCACAGCCGGTAATAGTAATGAAATTACCAAAGAGACAGGTCACTTCACTGTAGCTCATGTAGACAATATTCAGTCGTGATTACTTTAGTTTGTAACAGCTTTCGTTAGCACAAACTGTATGTGCTCAAATGCAGCAAACCAAGGTTTTATCTAAAATGATACACGTGGTTGAAATGCATCTTTGTCTGATGAGACTGTTTAGTTGAAACAATACAGTAAATGACATTAAAAGTTTTCCAATAATAAAAGTTCGAAGTCGGTCCAACGGCACAGCGATTAACTGAGTATACGCACCTACAACGTTTGACCTCCCTCTAACTTTTAACTTCAACCACAAAAAAAGGTCATTAATTGCTGTTCCTCCCACCCATGTGGCTGATTTAATTTCACATAAGAGCCTCCTCTCCCAGTTGGAATCAGTTCAATCAAAAAGCCTCTCTCTCTCTAACCCCCCCCCTTCACTTTTCAACTCTACTATTTATAAAAGTCCCCATCAAACTTTCTGAACTGCCAGCAAAGAATTTTACTATCAGACTTTGAACAGGTTCAGTAAGCTGCTCTGAATATTTGTTACCTTGTGTCATCTGCCAAACAAATTGACTGTAATATATTTTAAAGGATTAGTGTCATTAGGCGTGTCAGATAATGAAACTCAAGCTTATACAAGTAGTATTCATCGCTGCCAATGCCTTAATGATAAATACTGTAAATAGACCAGGATTCAGAGGACAAGGACTCTACTGAATGTGTGTCTGCTATCCTATAATCAAGTTCAAATTCCATTAACGGAGCCCTGTCTTCAGCAAAATTTCTCCCTCATTAAAAGATTTAGAGACTTCTCCTCTTTCCCGTATCCACTCCCACTCAAAAACACGCTCCTGCCTAATTCATTTACCCATGCCTCCTATACACACCAACAGTATAATTGCAGTGGTAATGAATGTGCAAAAGCAGCAAATTGGGATGGGAATAATATTAGAAACCCAGCAACGCTCGCTGCGCCATCTAACCTAACCACCATCTCTCGGTGAATGCATGAACACAGACCCCCGACACAAACACACGACCACAAACGGATACAGCTGCTCTCTATCAGCACGGCTCAGATCCCTGGTAGACCTGATTCAGGTAGCTCTTTGCCAGTGTGCAGCTGGCACTCTTGAGGCCTTAAAAGGATCCACGGGGATCTTTCTGCCCTCTGCTATGCAAAGCTACAGCTGAAGGTCACACCGCTGAGGTCACATGGTTTTTAAAAAATAAGCCCATTACATGTTTATCAACAACAGAAAGAAAATAGTGGGAGCTTTCGAAAAGCAATTACCCATGATCTTCCAAAAGTTGCAAAATGGTATTTATTTTTCCATGGGGGGGTTAGAGGGTGATATTTGAGCCAAAAAGGGAGCCGTTTTGATCAGAGGCTGAAAAGGATAAATGGGAGTGAGTATGAAGGGATGGATAAAATAAATACATTTCAAAGAGACGAGTGAATCATACCCCAACATTAGGGTCGGGAAGTGAAGATCAGCACATAGTGTGCTTCAGCTATGGGAGTTTAAATTTTAAAAGGTGCAGTATTTTGTCAGTATAAACACTGTTTAGAAAGGTTAGCACAGTATGTATCAAAAGGTCTCTTAGTTTTGAGTATATAGCCACACTAGCGGCACAGTAAGGCTGTCAGCACGCTAACATGCTCACGTTGACGATGTGAACATACTGCTGTTTAGCAGGTATAATGTTTACTATGTTCATTATCTTAGGTTAGCTAATTAGCTCATTTAGTTTTGCTTATCAGCACTAAACACAAAGTGCAGCAGATGCTGATGTGAATGTGAATAGCTTTGAATTGGACAATTTGACATTGTTTTACATCATCAAAGTCAGTAGGCTTCATCCTGTGGGGACCATGAGTGTAAAAATGCACACCACAGGAGTCACCTATACCCAAGACAGGAAGTTAGGATAGACATTATTATATTATTATATGCACAAGTAGAATTCTAACCACGGAGCCACACAAACATAATTTACGTCACATTACTAATAAAATATTTTCCATCTCAACTATTTTTGGGGTCGCTTTTAAACGAAGAAAAAATAATGCTAGATATCCGGAGCACATTTTTTTCCTCCTCACATTTTCTGAAATAATTTATATTCTGCGGGCCAGATGGGAAGCTTTGGCGGGCCGGATGTGGCCCGGGGCCACCAGTTGAAGAACCCTGCTCTAACCCAATTAATGTTATGTACTTTGCATGTAATGAAGCAACAGCTCCAACTTCATGTTAGCTGGCATGTGCCTACTTCTCAGAGGAAGCAGGGATTAAATTACATTAGCGGTATAATTATTTCTCTTGAAATGGATCAAAAATGAGCGTCTTGGCCTCTGTGAAGTAATGGAAATACTGCAAACATTTATGGACTCTACATAACCTCATATTTCTATTTCTTGTTGTTATTGTGGTTTTCTTTCCTGTTCTTTTCAGTCAGTCTGTCTGCTTGTGTGTATCTGCCATACTCTAAACATGTGGTCACCATAGTAACGTAACATACTATGAAAGTAAAATTTATTTCATGCATGTATGCTCATCCACAGCCCATTCAGTATAATACAATGCAGGCAGACACAGTGACCTATGATTAATGGCTATTTGCCTCTTGCATTAGAGACGAAAGAGAGGATAGTTAATTTGCTGTAAAAAGACTGGAGGCCTTGTCTATCCAAAATGGTTTTGTTTTAGTGAGTTTTTGGGATTTGCTACAAAGTGTCTGGCAGCAGCTCTGAATTCTTACTCACCCAACCTTGAAAAAATAGCACACTGCAGCATGATTACGCCTCTCACATTTTCACAAACTGTCACAAAAACAAAAACCAGAGGACACACATTGCTTCAGGGAAAAATATGCATACTAAGATATTGTTTCCTTTGAAAATACATGGGAGACCTTTAGCTTTGGTGTCTTGCCTTCTGAGTGTTGTTTTTGCAATGCTAAGCACAGCAGCATGTCTTGGAGTAGGTTAGAGTGACACTGTCAGTACTGACGGAAAAACATTAGTCAGCTATCGCTCACAAGTGACAAAACCAATTAGCCTCACCTAGAGAAATTTGTTTTAGGCTTGCAATTACATATGCTTGATAAGCATTATAACCCAGGCAAGGTGTGTGTGTGTGTGTGTGCAGAATCATCAAAGGGCTTATAACATGATTCCCATTGCAAGGTTGAGTATGAATGTTCTATCTGTAATTAATTTTCAACAAAGCACATTGTGTGTGACGCCATAGCTCAATGTAATCACCTCCTGATTATGAAAATATTTCTCGCTGCACCTGCATCAAACACCAGTTCAAACGCATATACTGTCTCATGTAATAGAAAATGTCTTTGACGTAGGCAAAATAGATGTTAAAGATAATTATACAGTGTCAGCTGTTTAATTGGCTCACAACGTTTATGAGAATGCGTGTATTATGACATATGTTTCAATTTTTTCTCACTTTCTCTCCACTCCTCTCTGTTCACACACAATAACAGATATACTCAAACACACAAACCCAGCATGATGCATTCAAGTGAAACTGTGGATTCAAAGCTGAATTGACTTTCCTTAGTAGTGCACTTAAACTCAAGATGTTAATTCTCCTCTTCTCCAGGAGGCTTGAAAACAGGTAGGGAGCCATACTGAATCTACAGGAATCCCTTTTAACTAAGAGAACTATTTAAACTAATTACTTCTCTTAGATGGTTGCAACCATCTGACAAATAGTGACTGATTTAAGGTTACCCTGCAAAGAGTAAGTGTTTCTTTCATCAAGTCCATATCAGTTTTGGAGCAAGGAGGGACCACAACAGTGAAGCTGCTTGTTGTTCATGCTTGTTGTTCATGCTTAATTAAATTTGTTCATCGACTCCCTCTGTAATTATACTCCAGTGTATTTTCTTTTAACTTTTGATCATCTCTTGGGGGCAGACATCCCATTGGTCAGCAGTATGTCCAATGGAAGGAGGTGTTTGTTTACCCCTTCCCACTTTTCCATTACATTCTCAATGTAGACAGAATTAAGATAATCCATCGATTCATTATCTAAATCGCTTATCCTTTAGAGGGCGCTGGAGCCGATCCCAGCTGACATTAAGCCAGAGGCACCCTGGACAGTCAATCACACATGGAGAAAGACGTGCAATTTACAGTTAATTAACCTAACCTGTGTGCCTTTGGATGGTGGGAAGAAGCCAGAGTACCCGTGGGGTTCAAACCCAGAACCTTCATGCTGTAAGGCAACAGTGATAGTCACTGCTCCACGTAAGATGTGTGAGAAGTGTAGATACTTACGTACTTACTTACTTGTAGATACTTACATGTACTTACAAAATTTGTACATGCCTCAAGTCCCAGTTTATTCACCTTATTTCCAGGTTTGAGAAGTCAGCCGAGTATCTCTGGAAATGGTGCCCATGTTGGGCCCTTCTGCACCTCTCAGGTTAGCAGTTTATCTATCACCAATATTCTGTGTAAATGCAAGAAGTAGTGTGCTCCTTATGCAGCAATGTAGAACGTTGTGTGGAGGTTGGGCAGGTGTATGGACATGTTGCAACCATCGTTCCTTAAAGCTGCCAATCAATATATCAACAGTGGGTCAAATGACTATCAGTGCTGTGTCCTCTGCATCTTTTGTGATTAAGCCACAGATAATGATCCACAAAACCCGCACTTCCCCTTTAGGTTTTGCAGAGCTTTTAACATCTTTTGACATTTTGGTTGTACGGCCCGCAACGTCTTTGCTACTTTCTGTGATTCTGTGCTACTTTCTTTGCTGTCGTCTTCTGGGGCAGCAGTGTAAAGGGAGTTGGCGGCAGTAGAACCAACAAGCTCAGGAAGGCTGGCTTTGTCCTGGGGGTGGAGCTTGATTCTTTGCTGGCGGTGTCAGAGTGGAGGATAATGTGCAAACTGCGGAGCACCATGGACAATGACTTTCACCCTCTGCACGATGTGCTGGTCACGCGCAGGAGCACCTTCAGCAGTACACTGTAACAGCACGATGCAACCCTGAACGCCACAGGACATCCTCTTTTTCCTTCCTTTCCTTCTTGATTGGCAATAGGGTAGGCGTATTTCTCTTTATATTTCCACATTTATTGTCTCATTCTTTCCCAGATGTATTGTTTTTTACAGCACTCCTATGACTCCATATAGGAGAACTTCCACAACATAAAGAAGATACTGTAGCCTTGTGTGTGTGTGTGTGTGTGTGTGTGTGTTTAAGATTTTGCTTCCTTTTATTATTTTATATTTCAACCAGTAATAAAAATTTTAATATGTAAAGTCAGTTAGAGTTTATCATTTTCACAAGTGCTGTATTTATTTGAATATATGCGACTACCAGCACAGAAGCAGCTGCAAAAGCTGTTTAATATACAAACAGACAGAGCTACCATGTTCAAGTGATTTTCCTGTACCAATATATTTTCAGTGTCTGTGATATGAACATGACAGGACTTCTGCTTGCTATGTACTTAGCAAGGGAATATGCAGTAAAGGAAGAATCATTTTAATCCTAACTGGGGTTCCATGCTGGAGTCTTATTAACATGTAATATTGCTTGATTACTGGGTCTACAGGAGGCTTAGTTTGTTTGCCCAGAATAGGGTGATCATCCATGACAAGCAGGTGTATCTGCCAGTCTCCAGCTTGCTACAGCATTAAAAAGATCTTCACTTGGGAGCCAAACATGGAACATCAGACACAAGGGAGTTGAGGGCTGCTGACTGAAGCTGATGTTCATCCACATAATTCCGGCCATGTCATTGCTAGGACAAATTATGCATGACATGTGTAAAAACATATGTTTTGAAAGTTTTCATCTTGGATTTCTCTACAAAGACCAAATGGCATTGAAAAATGGAAAAATATGTGTATGTGTGTTGACGAGAACTCACATTGTTATAACGAATAGGGGAGGTTGGAGCAGTTGTGCACAGAAAGAGTGACAATTGTATGGAGGTTTTTTTGGCTTTCCAGTAGTGGCCAGGTGAGAATAATTTTTCCCTGTATTGACATGTGTTCCATAAGCTTACCAGTGTGCTGCAAGTGCTGCATTCACCATCGATTCAGGTCCCTTGTAGAATGGATAGACTACAGCTGCAAAAGTAGTATACTGTGATTTAAACTGCCTACACAAGATCTCTAACAGTCTGCAGCCTAATGTATTTCAGTCTTCTCATAGCCCTGTATCAGCACTTGGTATTACCTACAGTGTGTCAGTGAAAAGCCTTCTTCCTGGCACCATCAAAGGAGGGCTAGGACTTCTGAATCCTGACTGTCAAAATTCAAATGGACCCTTTGGGAGCAGTGTCATTCATCTCTCCAAAGTCAATAGCTGGCAGCTCTGTCCCCCCATTGATTATCAACTGCAAGGGAGGCAAAGAGGGACGACAGGCAGGCCTTTTGTTCCCTCTCCTGAAGGAGGACTGCCAGATAGATAGGTCGCCACAATTAAAATCTCAATACATCAGCTGGAGTTTACTTTATGGTGGAGTCCAGCTGTTATCTAAAGCACTTGATGAAAAGGAGACAGAAGAGGTCCACATGCATAGAGGTTCTTATGGTGCCAAATATGGATACCTGCTTAATTTATCTTGGTTCCTGTCTTATTTAGTGCTTCTTCGGTCTATCTTCTGCTTGTTTTTCGCATGCAACAATGGAGACAACGACTTTAAGATTAAACTTGCATTTGTTTACAAAGTAGAAATGACTTTTAAATGTACAAGAACTGATCATTCCACATCAACAGATGAATTGCTCATCTGTGGAAAGTGGAACCATCATACAGGGGTTGGGTTCAAGGTTATAGGTTAAAGACAGCTCAGTGGCAAAGGCCAACAAAAAGGTCAGTGCACTTGTTGCACTTTAACCCCACAGATGATTGCTCATCATGATGAATTAAGTCTCCTTGACAAAGCAGGGAGCCAAGTGGGCAAGGGTAGAGCCTGGAGACATGAACTTCAGCTCGCTCTGTCAACTTCCATAGCCTCCTGCAGAATGAATAAGTTAGCAAGCTGTCATAACATTAGCAAACGAATATCTGGAGATTTGGATTCCGGATGCATCACCCCGATTTGCCGGTGTTGTGCTGAATGTGCCAACAGTCTCAACAATGGGATATGCACACAAATAGAGTTGGTGGAAACATACAAAAGTCCACTGTCCAGTCTGTCAGTCTTTTTCTACTAGAACTTTTGCGACTATATGAATATTTCAATCACGCAAAATCAAATAGTGAATACCTCCACAGCAATGAGACACGGCAAAATGGAACTTGGAATGAGGTCAGATTTCACCCTGCATTCATCCAGCGAGGCAGCGTACCTGTGTTTAATGTGAGCAGTCTACAGAAAGAGGGACTTTAATGGATAGATGCAGCAAATAATTCAGGCACTGCATGGAACCTAATGAGGGATAGAATTCAGAGAAACCAATCTTATTTTCCCCATTGGTGGCGCCAGGTTTTTTCAAAGAGCTACACTGCCCTCTGAAAGGTCTGAGAGGTACTGCAGCATAGGTTTGGATAAGCTCAGGCTCTGGTAATGTCCCTTTTTGTGTACTCTAACAATTTTGATACAATGAAAGCCTCATTGTGTGAACCAGTAGATTCTACTGTCTGCATATAGACATGTTGCAAAAATGCTAACCTTGAAGGTTTGCCACACAGCACAGCCCTGAAATATGCCTGAGAGGAAGCCAAGGAAAGCACAAATATGAATTGATCTCTCCAATCAACATGATGAACGAGAAATGCCAGGCGTTCTTTCTGTAATGCCAGGTCTCACTCTGCAGTATTGTTCATTCCATTGAGTTTTGGGGAGAGGATCAGGGTTTCGCAGTCGATATGCCTTTAGCTATTAAGTGAGGCTATGCTGTTATTATAGCATTTACATGGATGTTTTTTCAGATGTGTTGCTCCAGTCTCTCTTTGTGGATTCATCTCCCGGAAACTGAACGAGGAATGCAATCCTGGTGAATTAAAACATTTTCATCGCGCATAACTGTACTAACTGTATAACTGGGTAGTCTGCAATCTTACATCTCTGTGTTACTTTTCAGACATTTGTTTATGGACCATAAATGCAGTGAGAGGAACTGGCAGGCATGTGCATGGTGATGGGTTGCATGATGATGTACCTCTTTGATTTGTGGTTTGAAAATACGATTCGAAAATTAACTTTAAACATGTTTGAGTCCCAGATCTCATGCAACTACAATGCATGCAGTACAGCACATACATAATTGCTTTATATCGCTGACATAAAGCCACCTGTTGTGAGAAATTCACAGTTTTCATATCAAACAGTTCCACACAATGATGTGGGTTGTTTTCTAGCAATGTGTCTAAATGTAATGCATCGTTTTTCCTCTCCAGTCCTCGCACTCTCTAGACAACAGGGTGAATAACAGCATAAGGTAACATCTGTAAACTTTCCCTCAGATTGCACAACACTAGAGGATCTCATTACCTGTGGGCTTCATGCATTGCTTTAAAACTCTACAGAAACACGGTATTTATCTCTTTGTCATTCTTACAGCTTCACCGGGTTGCAGGTTGCATCTGCACTTTTACAGCTAAGAAAAGTTGTTGCGGTTGTTTTACAACCTGACTGCTTTTTTTATACACACATATATATATATATATAATTTTTTATATATATGTATAAAAAAAGCATTATATATAAAAAATATTTGATCATCTTTGCTCTTTTTACGATAACATTTTACTCTTCATCTTCACTGTAGTGAAGCATCACAACAGAGTATCCCAAACACAAAATAACAATCATGTTCAGCTCAACTAAACTATGTAAGGTGAGCAGAAAGGTGAGCACCGCCAAACTTTCCATTACAACCATCTACAGAATGTTTGCATGCATAATACTGTACAATGTATATTTACAGTGTTACAATGTTCACTTTTGTTTTAACAGTGGGTCACATATATCAGCGCCACAGGACGATTTCTTGAACAAGTGATGAACTGAGGCAGGAAACCCAACAGTGATCACTGGTTTAGAGGTGCAGAATGGCAAGAACACATCAGAGAATCATCAGATGAATTAGAGCAGAAATATACACAAAATCTTTCGGTATAAATTGAATAATGAGTGACAGGAAAATGTTTCTATTACTATTAAATATTATCCATTGTGAGTAATGGTAATTAACAGCAGAATTGTGGAATTAGAGAGAATCTTATTTATTATTTTCATTATATTCTTTGGGTCGAAGTCAAACATGCAAAACAACCTTCTGCTCTGCCACTAAACATTAACATTTAAACTGGAAGTCTTACAATATAATCTCAAACCAAGGGGAGTCAAGTGGCAGTGGTTAATCTGTTTAGTCTGTAAACTTTAACATGAAGGTTGATGCTTATATGAGCAGTGGTGCACTATTGATTATGTGATTTTGTGAACAGAGCAAAAGCAATCGAAGGGTGTCCTTTTACCTTGTCAGATGTCAGGTAAACAGAGTACCTTTTCTCATACAGTTTGTCTTTGGCTCAAGAGGTAATGTCACAGGGAATGATCCTTTAACGTTGATCAATTCTGCCACCTGACACCATCACGAGAGCAATTAACTCCTGTTCCAGCCCTGGAAGGAGACATGGGGAGGAAGCGAGATCTGTGGACAGATAGGCTTTGTTCTGAGTGCTGGTTTGTGTGCCAAAATATCCAGTCTCAGTACAATTCTGCAGCCCTGTGTGTAACGTGTCTGGCACTGTTATCAAGTGGGCTACAGATTTCTATCCACCCCACTAGAGTGGCTTTCAAACGTCTCTGCGAGCCCTTTTGTTTTGTGACCCACACTAATTTAATGGACTGTTGTGCGGGCTTATCGAGCAAAATGAATCCCGTTTTCAGGCTGCTACTACGAACCTGTTATAGTGTTTTATTCGGCTCACCACACATTGCAGAGACCAGAGAGGGCCGTGGCAACATTACATGGCCATAATTTTGATATATGATTATACAGAATCATTCCCTGACCCAGTTTAATCTCCCTATGAGTCATCTTTGGGTTGCTACCCAAATGCTCCCTAGCAGGTTAATTTTGCATGCAGACTCTGATGGCAGCCAATTGTTTGTGGTACATTAATTATTATTTCATATTACACACAAGTGATGACACTAGCCTCCAGATGTACCCTGGGGATGTGTTAATAGGAAAGAAAACAAAGGAAAATTACAGAATAACATACAGAGTGACTTCTGCTCTCTTGTATTATATGTATCACATCACCACAAATGTATCCAAGTATTCACACACCATTATTTCCTAATACTCTCTTCTGTGTGAGCTTGGCTGGACACATCACTCCTCTGCGTGGCATCTTCCCATAATCATCTTATGCTCGCCGACTCTCTCTCACACACACGGCAAACACAGGAGAACCACAACTGATTCAAAGACAAAAACAGAGAGAGAGGATGAGCTTACTCACCCAGGCCATCTCTGCCAAGACAAAACAAACCCAGAGAGTGAAAATCATCTTATCAGGGCGATAGCAGACAAATAAAGGGAAACTGTCAAGAAATTATCGCGTTGGTATTCAAGCCATGACTTGCTGTGTCTTGTCACAATAAAACAGAGGGAGTGCAAGCATAGGCTCAGAGAGTGTGCGGCAGAGAGAGAGAGAAAGAGCTGTTCATCTGTTTAGCGCGCTTGCTTCATGCCACTGTGGTGCATCTTGTTTGAAAGATGCTGTATTTGAAATCAGCTTTATAGAGTAGAAGACACTACAGAGCACTGTGTGCCCAGGCATGCCTGTCAGAGCCAGGAAGAGTAGACTTCACGGATGAATTGTGATTGCTTACATACGCAGCTACACACCAAGCATTAATCACAGACAGCGGTCGCTTTCCAAAAATACGAAAGAGAAAGAACAGCGGCGGATCACGAGACAGGTGCAGAGCTGTATTGAAAGACAGAGGGCAGGACGGAGTGAGAACAGAAGAACACAAAGAGTGGGTGAGATGTGATGAAAATAAGGCGCAGGCTATATGTAGTTTATGGAACACTTTCTTCTACCTTGTAGAAAGACAGAGTGCAGTGGAGTGATTGTGTGCGCTTGAAGAGATGTTGCTTGCAATTCTAATGCAAAGCACGGCTCTACTGCAACCTGTCTGAGACAGCAGGGACTCTCTCAAGTGGCTCTGACAGGGACCGTCTGTGAACCTGCCTGTGGATCATCGTAAACCCTGCACCTGCTCATGACTATATCACAGTGCCCCACCGCTTTATATGCACATTGCATGCAGCTCAACACATGCTGCATATATGCACCATTATGGACCATAATTCATCATGTGTCCTAGGGTATTGATTACTGTATGTGCTCAGTGATAAGGCAGTAGAACATGCTTATTGAATATGGATAAACACATACATATGCATTCATTTGGCCACACATCTAATTACTGATGAACGAAGCAACAAATAATCACCCAGGAACTACAACTTTAATTAAACAAGACTTGCAAAGGCGGAAAAAACTCAGGAGAAGAAGGGCAACATAATTAGCCCCGCCAAGCCGAAGACATCTTTGGATGAGAATTGTGCACGCCCTATCACTTTTCTTTGTTTGATACAGACTTTTTGCTGCTTTTCGCTCAAATCGACTTTCATGGCAGAAGCGATTTGTAATTAATGGTGGTTTTGTAACTCATCTATATCCCTGAACCCTGACGAGGCCAATCGATAGCTCTGCCTGAGGCCCGCTCGGTGTTCTGGCTCTCTCTCTCTCTCTCTCTCTCTCTTTCACTGCAGCAGAACCCGGAGTTCCCTGACAGGTGGCCATGTGTATACACACATTCACACAAACAATGACAACCCATAGGAGGGTTATAGTATAACCTTTGTCAATTTTGTATAAGATTAACAACAGAAAAAGGCTGTGGGAGAAAAGCAACAATCCACAGTTTGCTTGCTCTTTTTGGATTGTTTGGCCAGCTGGGGGCAGAAGAACAATCTGTAAACACAACTGACATTAACATAATATCACCTTATAAAGATGACAGTTGCCTTAACCATTCAGCAGATATGGAGCAACATATAGCACAAATTTGAAGTCATGTTCCCGGTCACCCAATGAACGTAACACAAATATTTACTCCCCTTTTATCTCATCAGCTTGGTCTCCACCAACTCCAGAGGGCAACATCTGTAACTGTACCTGCTGTGGAACTGGTGCCTTAAGTGAATCATCGCTAAGATTTTAGTCCTGGTTGATTTTATGAAACCTGTGGTCACTGGTTGTAACAGCAAGTATATGTTTTAATGATACACGCCCCAGACTGAATGAAAACACATTGAATGGCTATTGGTGAAAAAAGGCCAGCAATATATACTGAAGTAAAAATCAGGTTTGATATAGTGAAAATCTTAAAATGTTGCTTCAGAGGGACCGACGAAAAGTCTGATAAATTGTCTCCGAGTTACAAAGAAGTGAGCTTAACAGACCTCTGTAGCTCACAACTCATCCCTGTTACATTAGCCGTTATTAGCAGAACACACCTGAATTTCAGATGGAACTGTCGGCAGTCGAGTTGCATTGTGGGTAACATTGTATAGACGAGGATGAAGAATGTCTGGAAATAAAGATGATTTCTTTTGCTCTGCTGAATGATTTTTATCCTTTTCTTTTACATTGGGAGTCTGACAATGTTAAAGAAGTGCAAATCTAAATGAACAGAGTATTCTTTCAAGGAATATAACTTTAACAATAAAATTATGAACCAGAAATTAGGTCTTTAGCCATGACAAGTAAACAAACATTTAATACAAGTGCCTGCAGTTTGCAGGTTATTTTCTTTCCTGCCATGCAGAGATGTTTATTGTTGCATCCACCTGCTCACTGCACTGCTGCTCTTCACTTCATATAGGCTTCCAAAATTCCCAGCTCAGGTCTTTATTTGATTTAATGTCTCTTTCAGACAAGTGTCTTTCAATCATTTCCCTTAGGGTCATACCCCTGAGTTGTTCACATAAAGAACACTGCACCACCAAAGTTACGCTTCAGCAAAAAAAGAAAAAAGAATCTAATGCGAGAAAAAGGAAGGAGAAATAAGACGGCAGGATGGGGAGGGGGGAGGGAGGGAGAGAGATGGGGGTTAATGATAGACACTAAGCACATTTTTCCTGAAAGGTCACTTCACAGACAGATGGCAGCCCTGTGCTGTTCTGCTAATGTTCCCCATCATAATAGGTCCTGATTTTCATCTTCCATTTCCTTTATTTTGGGAGTCACCCATTCATTTAGCACCGAGAAACCTTCCCGTCTCCTAGACACAATATCAATCACGCCAGAGCCACAACCAAACAATGCAGGCAGCCACAGTGTTAATAACAACCTTATCAGATAAGACCAAAAATAAACCAGCTGCCTCTATACTTGACATGACGTGAACAGGTGCGAAGGAATGACACAAGCAAATTAAAAGAGCAGGAATGTGTTACGGGACGTTCTATCACCTTGTGTTAGGTCCAGGAGGAGTGGAACTATATTCAATTGTGTCAGCACTCCCACAGACACACGCACACACGCTCTGGATGGCTGCTAAGGAGCCAGAAGAGCGCGATGAGGTTGCTGTAAAAGCAATTTCCTCATGAGAGAAAGGTCTCATAATTCTTGTGAGACAAAGCATCTGGGATGATTGGGGACAGATGGGGGAAACTGTATGAAATTCAGCAATGTCCTCATTCACTGCAATTGTGTTTTCTGTAACCTTTCTCTTGAAAGTTTCTCTGATGTATTTCCCCTCTTGTTGAGGGACTTCGCATTAATCATGGTTGACAAGCAGCAAGGCTTTCCTCTTGACGGCAGTGTTTCAAACGTGGAGTGTGCCTACAGGCGTAATGTATTGCGCTGGCAACAATACACGTATCCAGTCCTCTCATCCCCAGCGAGCTTTCTTGATCACTTATCTCCGATGAACATGTATTCAAATGCGCTACATTTTTCGGGAGTATTTACAAAGTGAAGACAGCAACATTTTGTGCTATGTTCGTAGCTCACAGTCCTTACCAGAACACACTCTCAAGCCCTGAAAAAAAAAAATAGGCTTATTCTGCAGTATCAAGAAGAAAATATCCAGCCAAGCGAAAGACATAAAGCGGAGCTCCACTCTGCTATTATGTCCAAACATGGCAATGGTTGGCCTGGCTGAGGCTTGACTCACTGATTTTAAAAAATAAAAAATAAAAAAGGTTGTAGCTGGTGAAATGCTGGAGGAAAGCAAGGGACTAGCCTCTGGGGCTGTGATATTTATGCCTCCTCTCTTTCTTTCTTCCTCTCTCTCTCTCTGTCTCACTCCCTCTGTCACTGTTTTGGTTTCAAATCTTAACACAAACAAACCTGCAACAATATCACTTTGCTGATTTCCCAGCTGTGCCTGCGGTTGGCATTTCAGTGTCTTGGAATAATTAGTCAATAATCCTGACTTTAAAACCAATGTTTGGCAAAGCGTGTGCCTTTTAATGTGTTTTTACTGAGTGGTTTTGCCTTTATCCATCCAAGAAAAGGTATGTCTCTTCTATAGAAGTGTAAACATGTACATTTGCTGATGAGCGTTCAGCAGTGATCAGTGCGACACAAAGCCCAAAACTGGATGTGACCATGTACAGTACAATGGTTTGAAAATGCCTTTTTGGTTTGACGTAACGTAAAGAGTAAGTGTCACCAAGCAAAATATTGTGTTCAATGTTGGAAAGAAGGTCACACACACATGGAACAATGGTTTAAACTTGTCTGAGGGAAAGAAGAAAGTGTGTTTTTCTTGATCACCAGCCATCAGCTCGACCACAACCTCCCGCTCCCCTACACTCCTCTCCATTTATCTTCCCTTGTGTCGCTGTGTTTTTCAACAATTCCTGGAGCAACACAACAACCATTATCAGGAATAAATGATGATTTTTTTTTAGAATGTTGGATGTAGTCAGCAACTGATGTGCAGTTTGCACAGTTGTGTACAATGTACAGTTGTGTTCATTTTAGTCGCACTTTCCAATCAATGGGCCACCGTCTTCTTCATCTTTCTTCGGCTGTAATTAATTTGTTCATGTTGTAAGACTTAGATATTATCACTTTTAAAAGTTGATATAGCAAATGTTAACAGCTGCCTTTTCACACATCCAGCAGACATGTGAGCATTCGCATTCATTTGGACGTCATGTTTCTGGCCATCCAAAGAATGCTCTGTGTGTAGAAACGTTGCTGATGAGCTCGGTGAGGACGAACCAAAACAGTCAAGCTGCAAAACCGAAACAACAGACGCTAAAATGCTCCGTAGAGCTGAACGGGTGATTATTCAGGTGACATCACAAATAGCCATTTAATCCATCGATAATAATACTGAAAAAAATAAAACAAATCCAATGATGCCTTATATATGAGTGGAAATACATAAAGCCGGACACAATATTGTGCACACATCTGCAAAATCTAAGTTTTGTGGCATCCTAAAAATAGAGGGAGTGCTTTTTTTTTTTTAAGAGTTGATGAATAATTTACAGGTTTGGGCTGACGAGATTTCAAAGGTTTGGAAGAAATAGATGAAAATGCAAACAAATGGGTAATGAACTCTTGAACATGTGCGGGGAGGGGAGTCGAGGTGAGAGCGTGGAGGGAGCAGCTGAGTGGGACAAGCCGATTGGAGTCTCTGCGCTGCTGCACTGTCAGATCAAAACGCCTTTCTGGGCATCAAAGACACCTGCAGCAGCAGTGTCTCCAGTGATAAAGATGCCACTCTCCCTGCCTTCCCCCTCCGATTTTAATTACAAATATTTATAAGCAGCTTAACTGCATGGACAGGGGTTTTTCTTTAGCAGGGAAGGGTGTGGGGGTGTCTGGGTATCAACGCAGCTGTTGGAGACGATAAGATTATTTACCTTTTTTTTTTTTGTCATTTCATTTGTTTATTTCCTGTTAATTATTCATACCCCCACACGATCATCGACTCCACTTTCTCCTCCTCAATACATTAAATGGGGGGGATAACATAAATAAATAAATAAATAAAAAATAATAAATAAACATTCTCCATGAGATAAACATTCTCCATGGAACTCTGGAGGGTAAACTTGTCTCCATGGAAATTAGACTCTTGTCTTGTGAGTTTGAGACCGAGAGAAGGTTTCGCATGTCAATTCCTTCAGGATGTTAAACTCCTCACTTAAACAACTTTCATATCTTTACGTTTATCATCTCCATTTGCACACATTGCATTAGGCGCGGCTCATAACCGCTCACCTGACAACAGCTTTGCTTTGGGATACCTAATTTCACCAAAGGTTTAGAGCCTATAATGAGAGAAAGAAAGCGACAGAAGGGGGGAGAGAAAGTAGAGCGCGCTCGTCTTACACCTCCCTACTTTAACCTCCATGGCACATTATAATCCCAGAGAAGTGTGGAAGTCACCTTGTATGAGGAGAATGCAAAAGGGAGACGGGCGGAGAAAGCGTGTGAGAGAAGGAGATAGAAACAACCTAGGTGCTTTTTTTTTTTTTCTGTTTTCAGTGCACTTCAGAAACTTCAGAAAGCAAAATACATTGTTTTCCAGTGAAACTGGCAGACAGGGGTTGAAGGAGGTTGGGGGCATTTATCTTATTGGGTTCAGATCTCTTCTGACTAAGCAGTTCAGCAGACTGTGTGGAAAGTTTCTGTGGGATACTGTTAGAATGTCAATGACTCAACACCTCCTGTACTTCACTGTTTTTTAATCAGCTCATAGATGTCAGGAAGACTTTGGTGGCTGAGCCATCAGCTAATGGGAATCATAATGACGAGCCTGAACACGGATCTAAATAGTGACAGGAAAGCCAATTGTAGCACTGAGTGGTGACGTGAAGAAGGTTTATTTTCGTCCCAGTGTTCGGAGCCCCAAATGGGAGTGCAGGAGGGTTTATTTTGTTTTCAAATCGGAGGTGGACAGTAATTACATTTAGTCTCATTAGTCGCTCCCCCTTGACTCTGCATGGTCATCAAGGTAATGTATGTGGCCCTTCCTGTTTGGGCGAAAATGGATTTGTGCTGCATTAGCTGATGAGGCAGGTAAATTACATTATGTCTCCCAGTGTGATCTTAACGTCAGGGATTCTGGGATGGATCAGCCTTGTGAACAGTCTCAGACATGTTAGTGTACGCCATTTCACCACTTTGTCTCTCTTTCTGCAATAACACGGAGTGAAGAGACGGGGCTCGGCTGCTTATCCTTTAAATCCTCATTTCAAAGATCCTAGAAGAGTCACTCCGTAATTCTTTTTTCAGTTCTGACTTCATTTTGTGCCAAACAGGACTATTGATGAGGTATTACGGAGGCAAAGAAATGACGGTCAGTGAATTACCGGGTAAAGCACAAGGTTTGAATGAGTGCCACAAAAGGCGGATAGGGGGCTGGGGGGTGGGCTTTTTGCAGTAGAATGAAAAGATGAAATCATCAGCAGTTTCATCAGTCTTTTGAAACCTTTCTGTGTCCTCTCGCTGCCTTTCAGGGAAAATAGATTGAGGTTTGCTCTTCTACAGGTGTACTTCTCAAATCTAAATAATATTATTTTGTTTAGTTTTCTATGGCAAGCGTACGTGTGTCTAATAGAGGTCTCCCAACAGCAAAGTACTACACCGTATTCTGCTGTCTTGAAATCCACTGTGGGAAAAGTATCAACACATTTTTAGAATGCAGACAAACAGAAGCAGCTACTGGACTTTATTATTTGGCCTGACATTTATCAAGACACTGATCACTGCCCCATCTGTCAGAGCCGGGTGTTTGGGGTAATTTGGGGCTGAGGATATATGCAGACATTTTAACATTATTCAAGAGTGTGTGAGTCGGTGTGCTTGTATGTGTGTGTATTCTGTAGGTATCGCTAACGTTAGAAATGCTGTAATCCCAGATATGACTCTATATGATGGTTTTTATATGAAAACAAAACCATATTTCTATGACAACCCTCTCCTAACAAACTGAAGAAATAAAGCTGGGTCCAGAATTGGTCCAAGTCTAAGTCCAAGACCGAGAACAGTGGAGTACCAGTGGTACCAATAACAAATGTCAAGTCTTTCTATTTTTTATGTTTTTTCTCAGAATCCCTCAGAGCAATCTGTTGCTATAGCTAAATGTGTGAGAGAGGCTGCACAGGCTCCTGAACACCAAAACGAGTCAGTGCAGGGGAACAAACATATTTAGTACAAGCACACGCAACATCTCACATAATCAAAATGTCAAAACTCCATCAGAGCTCTGGTGGCGACCAGAGGGGTCAACATTTCTGAACTGTAGTGTTCAGTGTGTGTTTCCCAACAGCAAAGTCACACATCAAAGAGAAGTATAGCCGCAGCCATATTCTCAAATTACACTGAATAAGTGCTGGACAAATAAGTCCAGCACTTATTCAGTAATTACACCAAAAAATCTGCTCTTTTCTGGCCTTTGGATACTGAACATCGGCCGAGAAAGCATTACTGTTTGATCCTCACAAAAATCAAGCAGAGATATTCGAACATTTTGTGTTCCCTCCTGGGGAACTGTAATGTGTTTGGCATTCTCTAGCTGTTTTGTTTGATTTACATTCTGTTAGTTTCTGTTACCTTTAAGGGAATTGATATGGGATGAGCAGGAAAAACTAGGCCACAAAAAGAAAAATTGACCCAGTATTTTGCTGAGACCTAAGATTGTAATATGTGAGACAAGACCAGAGTTAATGTGTTGTTTCAGACCCAAGGTCCTCAAAAGAAGCACGAAAAACATAAAAACCAGAGAAAACAGTTTTAACCAGCCTTAAACCTTGTCTATCTACCTGTACTGGGGAATGATTTCTTTCTACTGAACAAGTTCAGAAAACCCATCTACCCTTAACAACAAGTCAGATATTGTAGAACTATGTGAAACTATTAACTGTAAAAGTTTCACGGAGACCCTCAAGAGATTACGATTGGTCCCAAAGCTTTCAGAGCAAAAATGTATCAATTGGGACCAAACCAATGAAAACAGCTGTTTGGGAAAAAGGTAATTCCAAGAGAAAATGGGACATGTAGCCTTGGGTCGTTCCACAGTTCTTGAACACTGGGTGGGAAGCTAAAAACGCTGTAATTCACTAGGAGGTAGTAAACAACTCACCAGGTAAATTCACACCAGGAATAGAAACAGAATACATATCATTTTTTAATGGATCTGTAGCCGCTGTATGAACCCTGATCCATTTCTGATTCTTTGTTTGTTGTTACCCATCACCCTACATATTCACCAGCTATCAATAACACCCCATTGAACTTTGTTAAAAGTGGAACATTTTCCTGTTACACAGTGTGGAGCGTATAGAAGCCACCGGTTTTGCACACTGCAAGCTGGTGTGGTGTTTAAAAAATGATATAAATAACTTTGACATTTTCAGTTGGACCGGACCTGTAATGTGTTGCTAAAAGTGATTTAGCATTTTGCTATGATGTAGGTGAAGAGAGGCTGTCCCACAAAAACAACAAAGGAAACCATGGAAGCAAAGCTGTGATGCTGGGTATGTTGATGTTAAAGAAAACCTATGGTTTATTTCAAACTGGATTTATTTTTTGTGGCAGAGGACAATGGTACGATAACAATGGACTTACCAAAGTGCTTGCTGAGATCTTGGAACATGGCGACGTCGCTTACAATAAGTCCAACAGGGCAACAAACAGTTAGGGGATTGGGAGAAGAAAGACTCAGCATATGCAAGATAATTAGATTACGCAACATCACATATTTCTGTAAATATAACTGTCAAAGTGTGTCTGAATAGTACATACCATCGATCAATTTGTGACTCCTGTAAAGCATTGTGGAGTTACGTAACGTTGACACGATTTGTGCCTCCCACAGATGCACAACAATAAGCTAATTATACAGATGTCACTCCTTCCCACTTACATGCTATGTTTTGGATGTTTGCTGTCATCACATATAAGATAATTGCTGACAATAAGTTCAGAAAATGATGGGCCAAAATTGATAGTGAGTCATAACGGTGATAAAAAAGGACAGGGTCACATTTGCAACAGAGCAAGGAGGTCTGACCACAACCTGCTGTAACACAGAACAGATCGGTCTACGAGCAGCTACATCACACAGTTTAGGGCCTTTTCAAATACTCGCAGTGTATGTGTGAGAGACAAGACAAGACAACTTTATTTGTGCCTTCCAGAACTGTTTCAAACCACTACTGGAAAAATTAATTTGTTTTATGATCTTACACCACTATGGTTACGTCTTGGTTAGGTTAAGGCCCAAAAACAACTTGGTTAGGATAAGGGAAGATTATGGTTCGGGTTATACTACTTTGTTGACCTTAGGGGACCTTCTTTGTCATGGATAAAGTAATACACTCAGTTATAGTTAGGGAATGACCATGGTCATTGTTGAAACATAAAATGTATTTAAAAAAAATACTGATACACTTATCCGAGTCACATTCAGTTTCCACGCTGTGCTTAAAGTAATAAGCTTAACGAGCAGCGAGCGGTGCAGCGAGGCGAGTGCCTTTCCAACTTTGTTATTCCCTGGGTTTGCCTCTCAGAATACATACATATGTAGCCTGCAGACATTACGTAGGGCTGAATAGTGGGCCGCTAACTAAATTTTTCAGGTTACAAAAAATCTTTAAATCTATGTTGTTATTTCCAACTAATACTTTCGGGGCGCCGAATGTAAAAATTCAGTTACAGTTTTTTTGCTGATTTATTTTGAACATTTAGCTCACTTTCCCATTTAGATCACTTTCCTCACATTTGAGACAAAAAACTTGTAAAAAGGTTAAATCTAAATCTAAATATTATATCTAAATCTAAATGTTAAATCTAAATCTAAATGTTATATCTAAATCTAAATGTCAAATCTAAATCTAAATGTTAAATATATATCTAAATGTTAAATCTAAATCTAAATGTTAAATATATATCTAAATGTTAAATCTAAATCTAAATGTTAAATCTAAATCTAAATCTAAATGTCTCGCCG